>VZZY01000822.1:389830-454695 GCA_013400335.1 Eurystomus gularis
CTTTACTTAAAAAAAAAAAAAAAAAAGCCTAGAAAATTGTCTCCAGCCAACTGCAGAAATAATTAATTAGCAGAATGTTCGTAACACAGCCTCAGATCTTGTCACCGGTGGTTTTGATGCATCCGTGGATGTTGCGCGAGGGGAGAGAGAACTTCCGACAAACGCGATTTCTTTTCCTTTCTCCCCAGTTATTTACCAGATGTGAGAAATCCGCTGCTTCTATAGCCTAAATCTTGGCCCTCTGTAAACCACATGTAGTGCATAATTACAAAAGGTACTCTGCTGCGAGGACAAAATGAACCAGTTCTGTAGGTTGTTTTTTTCTCTTTACAAAAAAAAAAAAAAAAAAGCTATCATTTGACGTTTTCTTAAGGCAACCCTTTTGTGTTAAGGCAGTCACTTTTGATGAAACAAGAGCTTCTTGATATTTCCGTTTGAATATTTTGGTATCTGATTGCTGATGATTTCTGCCAACATTTCTGGGAACTCAATACTCATGGATTTATCCAAAAATGTCTGGAAGCAAAAGCTCAGAAGGTTCTCAACCACCTACAAGCGATAAAGCAAAGCGTTACTTTCACACCAACGCGCGCACAACAGCTCTTGACCTACCGAGTTTCGAGGTCTCCAAGTCTCCTCGGCCTTACCCAGCTTGGAGATGCTCCGAGCACGGGCTGCACAAGGAGACAGCCCCACTTCTGAAATTCGCTAAAAAAATCCTTTCCGAGGCTTTATTTTCATGCAATTCCAAATCCCAGAGACTCTCGGGTAATTTGCGTTTAAACTTCTCAGCTCTGCTACTGCTGCAACACCATTTACAAGTTCCAGGCTCCTCCATTTTTAAAGCAGCGTCGTTTTTAACAAAATGGAGAGACCCGAATCTATACGAATTATCAAATAAATGGTGCGGAGTCCCCTGCAGAAGCAGCGTGAAGGCACCAGGGCCACCTCCTTCTGGTGGTCAGGGAGCACGGCCGCCTCCTCCCCCAGGTATTTTATTTAACACAAGGATAGAGGAGATTACTGTCATAGCCCCAAACTTATTTATCTGGAACGTCTGCAGCGTTCGTTTAAGAACTTACATCATGCATAGAGTCCAACAGCTTAGTCAGTTGATAAAACCGCTGCCAGTTCTGGCTTGAGTTCCCTTCTCTCTTCACTATGGCCTTTCCCAGCTCTTTGATGTACGTCATACGGATTTCTTCAAACAGAGACTGGCTCTTCAGGCCTTCCTTGGGAACTGCAACACGGACACGAACCTTTAGTACGTCTATGAATTGTGACATTGTTTAAGTTCTCTTACATTGGTTACACCAAAAACAACCAGAGGAAAAAGGACTCGGGCTAAATGAAATGACAGCTGAGAGACAAGGAGAGAATGGAAACAGAGTTGGGTGACTAGTTAAAAAATAGCAAAGGACTGCTTTCAAAATAAAAAAAAAACCCAATGGTAACCCAAAAAGAAACAGAGGGAAGGGAACCGGACCATGGAGGCAACAACACTAAGCCCTGGAAGTGCCTTGATGAAGAACCACCAGGGCTGGAGGTCTCGTGTTCTCAATGTCTGGGGAAATGTGGCATTGGAAAGATCCCATAAAAATTCTGTGCGCTGAGGGAGGAGCAAAGGTAGGATCACAGGATGGCTTGGCTCGGAAAGGATCTTGAAAGATCATCTAGTTCCGAGCCTCCTGACATGGATCAAATAACGCCTCCAGGCAAAGCAGTAACAGAGACTGGACAACAAACTGCCCAGGCCAGGGAGGACTCGGGTCTCAGCAGAGCTTCTTGGAATAGGGATGGGTCATGGAGATGGTGCCGGACAGTGAGGAGCTGTGGATTAGAAACCACGGCGTGGGGACTGGGGCCTGTATTCAGACTCATCTTAAGTCCCTGTGCCTATGTTCTCCTACTAGGATGGTCCTTCTAAGGGATGACTAGTAAATAAGTCAGGACAAATCAAGCTTATGGACTCCAGTGGTCCTTAAGATGCTTGATCTGAAGCCTTTGAGCACCTTGGTGAAGTGAATGGAAAGAGCTGAAGATGGAGAAAACAGAGAGCTGAAACAAGCGGACTGAAAGCAAGAGAGGAGGAAAAAGGCCACTAAAGCCTTAAAAAATCCTTAAAAAATCCTTTAAAAATCCAGCCCTCCCTACGCTCTCGGCATCTGTGAGACGCTGGAGTATCTTGTTTGCTTTGTTGACACAGGACGTGACAGCATGTCAACGGTTCCTTCAATAATCGAAACGGAAAAGGTCTGTAAGCTACATCTACGCGTGAGCTACGTGTCTAGACCCCCGTGGGATTCCTGCTTCATTCCTCCTCCTCTTCTTCTCTTGGACAACTTACCCAGAAACACAATAAACATAAATCAAAATGGTGAAGTCACGGATTAAAGAGCTATACAAATTTCAGCTATTCAATTTTCCCAAGTCCCACAGTGTTCCACTTAGACAATGGACGCACACAAAAAGAAAAGATATTGTCTTTCGCTGTGAAGACAACAAAGAGGCCTTCTGCTGGCTAAGGCCAGCGCTTGCCACGCTCTGCTCCTGAGCGGGCTTGATTCCACCAGCGTTGCCTCTTCACCATTTCTGCCCTGGAAATTCCTTTAAGGAAACGTCCAACCCCTCTCAGGAAAGTTGGCCCACGCCACATCCAAAACACTTGAGGAATTTTTGGGAGAGATTTCAGAAACTGCTTTCAATCTGTCGTTTTGGGGAAGTTTCAAGTTCCTACAAAGCCCGCGGCAGCGCGGAGCTGAACGTTTCCCCTGAAAAGAGCCCTTGTCCCAGTTCTGGGCTTGGCAGGCGAGGCTGCGCTGGTCCTTGCCAGGCGGCCGAGGTGACGGGCCTGGGGAGGAGCTGCTGATGGCACCTCTCCTGCCCGCACCCATGGCCCGGGCTTCCGCAAGGCCTACAGCGCCGGGCTACGCCATCCTCCTGCTGCCACCACAGAAAAGCCCAAAGCGATCAACTTCTCACTTGCTTATAAGAATTCACATAACGAGTCACTATCAAAAAAACCCACGAGGTACCAAAGAGTATGGACACGGGGTGAGAAGAACGCTCCAAGGGTTTCCTGTCAGGGAATTTCTGTACTTTCTAAAAGGGACCTTCTGACGCCGACGTTTCATGCAGTACAGACAACGGGAGCGTACCGAGCTGCGGCTTGTCCTACCAAGGACCAAAAAGCCATCACATAGTGTATCAGATGGATAAATCTAATAGATAAATAGATAAATCTAATAGATAGATAAATCTATCTAATATAGATTATTGTGTATTGATAGATTTATCTATCTATACACCAGAGCTGGCTTATGGTATCTATCAGCAACCTACCTTATACTTTTTAGGTGCAAATGCAACAAGCTGTAGTTGTACTCCACAATTTTTAAGTAAGTTCTTGGGGAGTTTGAAAACTAGTTTAGGGGGAAACTGTTTCACTGGATCAGAACTTCCTCAAGGACGGTGGTTGTTGTTTTGTATTTTGCTTTTTGGTTTGGGGTTTTTCTGCGGGGTGGTGGTGTTGGTTTGTTTGGTTTGGGTTTGTTGCTTTGTTTGAGTTTTTTGTTTGCTAGAGTTTGGTGTTTTGTTTTGTTCATTTATTTTGGGTTTTTTTTTTTTTTGAGGTATTTTATGGGTACAAAGTCCTAGCTCTGCCCATTCCTTCGGGTCCTGAACTCCTCAGCCAGTTTGTGATTTACGTATTTTTGAAGAATTTCAAGTTGCGATTTTGCCTCAGGCCCCTCTGTTGGACTTGGGAAGCTCTGAACACAATCCCTATCTTATAACCACTGCCCTGGATCTGCTACCAGCAGAATTTCCATCACTAACTCCACGTGATCCGGCGCAGAACATTTTGACTTGCGTTCGCTACCGGACACCTAAACCCAATTTGGAACTGCAGACCGGTAACGCTGGCAAGTTGACCGAACACTGTTCACGTAGCTACGTAACTATTCACCTACTTGTTGAGAGGAGAAGCAACGTTTTCATGCAGAGATACTCTTCATATGAGACTTGAAGCCGTGACAGCTCTCGGGCAATCATAAGCATATGTTTGCACTGCTCATACATACAGGGTAGGTTCATTCTCTGCCTGCAAAATAAGAGTACAACAATTAGTTACGTGTCTGGCTCGCTAAAAATTGTAAATCCAAGTTTTTCTACGCTTCCTTTGAGAGCAGCAGGGGTTGCAGAGGCAGATGACAAGCTGGGATGTGATCTGTCTGGCAGCAAAGCCATCGCTGGTTTTCTCCAGTGAACCTGCTCAGGGCGATTGCCCTCGTCACCACGCATGAACCTGGCCCAGCGCTGCGGCACGGGGCAGCGTCACCTTTGAGATGGTGGAGCCTGACTTCACCCTGGACTGCTCAGCAAGCTCTGGTACCAACAGAAAGCACTACCAACTCACCACCAGCTTGACATAAAAACCAAGTTCAGGCACCGTGTGATGAGCTCTTGGGAGTCTGGAAGTCCCTAAGTATTTAATCCGAATAAAGAAACATAGAATCATAGAATGTTAGAGGTTGGAAGGGACCTCTGGAGATCATTGAGTCCAACCCCCCCTGCCAGAGCAGGACCATCAAATCCAGGATCACAACATGGTGGTGCACAACACTGAGGTGAGACTGCTCCAACTCCTTCCATACCTTTGAGAAGTCTACCCAATGTAACACAGATTTGCTCACTAGTGATAGCCTCAACGTGCCACAACTTCTCCGTTTTCAAAGTGACTTTCTACTTCTCATATGCCTCTGACGTTCTTAAAAAGATGCCCTGTACTGCCATTAAATTCTCTTCTGTTTATACGGCAATAATAAGGTTTCTAACCATAAATGGAAGGACATGTTGACAAGCAAAGGAAAAGCCTGGAAAGCACTTACTTGGAATCAGACTGGCAAACCCTAATCTTTTTCCTTTCATTTTTTTTCTATTTTAATTTTCTTTTTTCTATTTTAATAGCTCCTGGCACCGAGACAGGAACTCCTCCTTTTTTTTAAGTATCTCACCTGATGCAACAATCCCCTTTACACGTGCTTTTTTAGCTGGCTACTGTGACTACTGCAGGGTTACAGTTTGAGTGGGAAACACAACAAGAACAGATTAATTCTGGAGAGCAAGAGAGATTTATGCTTTTTGCACGTAAATTTTTGCTGAGAAAAGACAGGCAAAACGGTGCATTTCAAAGGCAACGACTACACAGCCTCTCTACAGTGATGCCAGCAATTTATTTATCATTAATGCTATGTCACCTTTCTCCAAGACATCATCTATTCAATGTTCTAACCTAAACAAAGACGTGGATAAAATCCCAGTGTAAGGGAAGAGGAAGATTTGGTTATGAAACTCCACCAATTCCTCCAAAGCTGCGTTCATTTTCCCATTCCCCCTTAGCCCTGCAGGAGAATTGCCCAACGTACCCCTCAGAAGCATCCTGAGAAACCCCAAGTGGAAGCAAGAAGAAACACGCGCCTTTCTCAAGGTGCAAAAAACCCCTAAGAATAACAGGAATTCCGATGGGCTTTGAAGGACAGCCAGAAATGGAGGCTACTGAAGTGGTATTAAAACCAAATCCGGTGCAAGCCTAAACCCCATCGTCTCCCAACGGGTGCTGTCGGGTGATTCCTCCCGCGGGTGACGGGCTCTCTTACATATTTCAAATTGAGTAATTTACATGCATTCTGTCATGGTGCTCAGCAGTTGTCCTCATGTAAAGCTATCGGCATTTCTGCGCAGAAGGTTACAAGAATCATGAGGAGATGGGTCAGCCTGCCGCCGATTTCTACCTGCCGCAAACACGAGCATCACCGCAAGCCTGAGAATCTCTGTGAAGACACGTAGATCTTTGGCAACACCAAGGCTACGCAAACTGCAGTCCTCAAAAACCCGAGAGCAAATGAGAGCCCCCCTCCCTTCTGAGGGGTGCGAGCGCACAGATGGGCTCTGCACTCTGCCCCGGAGGGCAGCGGATCCAGGCTGTGTCAGAACAAGGGGGAAGCTGATTCACTGCGCAGGCCGGAGCGCTGGCACAGGCTCTGGGAAGAGGTCCCAGAAATTGCCCCCGCAGATCTCTTGGCCAGAGCGCATCAGATGATCTCAGCTGCCACGGGGCTGTGTCCGAGGAGCCGCGTCACGTCCAGACCAAAGACCCAGCCAAGAGCCGGGGTTTCGGGGCTCTCTTCTCTCTCCCTGCTCAGTTCCACCAGTACCTCTCCTTGCAGAGGCCGTTTAGCACCTCCATGAGTTAATCCACCCGCACATAAACCAGATGTAATACTTTAACTAGGTGCTATGCTTAGTGAATTAGAAAAGATGCACTTCGTGATGACACCACACAGGACTCCTTCTCAGCAGCAACCCTCTACAGAACCGCAGCGACTTGGGGGAGTCTTCAGGCGAAGCTCTGGTGGGAACCAGGGCTGGTGATGGCCGAGAAGCTGCGAGGTCTGGCAGCTGCCCGCACTGCACACATGCTTGGGAAGGGCTGAGGCCGGAGGCAGAGTGGTGCTGAGGCCCTTGGGGAGCACCAGGTAGCTCCTCAGTGACACGGGGCAACGACCACAGCCCTTGGGTGCCTTTGCAGCTACTGCATTTACGTAAATTGAGACTGAAACCGCTGACTCAGGGCATTTATCGCTTGAAGTGACCCCGCTTTAGTGACTGTTGAGTTTGGTTTGAATCACCTTCTTGTTCTGCACGTATCTAACGTTCCTGCTTTGTAGCCAGCTACCTCAGAGAAGAGTAGGAGCTGTACGACTTAGCTCAATGAAAGCCATGTTCGATGAGGTGCTCTCCAGAGGTCCCTGAGGTGATCTCCAGAGGTCCCTGAGGTGATCTCCAGAGGTCCCTTCCAACCCCCACCACGCGATGCTGTGATGCGATGCACACGGGATGTACATATGCATCCTGGGTGGGATGCACGTCAACGACAAAAGCCTGTGATGACTTTCACACTGCTGTGAGTCATTCAGTCTAGAAGAGAATAAAAATCATAAACAAGACGCTGCTGTTCTGAAAAACAGATGATACTGACTCCACAGAACCAGTTACAAAAGAATGTTTGGAAAAAATTCTGGGAATAAGAGAACTGATGAAATTTTGCTTGTAAAACTGTAATCACTTGTTATTTTCCTTCTGTTCAAATAACACCAACACAGATTTTCTGCATGGCATCTAACACTGTAAGGACAGATGAGACCAAGGAGTTGACCTCAAACCTAAGAAGAGCAAAGAACTGGAGCAAAGAACTAAGATGACGAGCATGCAAATGGCATCAAAATCCCAAGACAGAGGACTTCCAAGAACTTTGCATCACAGAATCATTAAGGTTGGAAAAGACCTCTAAGATCCTCAAGTCACCCCAACTCTACCATGGCCACTAGACCATGTCCTGCAGTGCCACGTCTGCATGTTTTTTGAACCCCTCCAGGGATGGAGACTCCACCACTGCCCTGGGCAGACTTCTTTCTACAGCCAGGCAGCCATCAAATGGCGTTTGCCACTGGATGAGCACAACGGTGCATCGGCTGCTGCTGCTGCTCACCGTCACCTCTGTGATGGACCCGGAGGCCTAAGGTTGAGGCAGGAGTAGTGCCAGTTCCAACAACAGCATGTCCTAAGTCACAGGCTGTGGAAGCAATGATACAACACTAGAAAATCACAGGTTTAAACCATCTGCAAATAGTAAATGATGGTCGAAAGCCCAAGATTTACCAAGTCACCAAACTTTTCGACAGCTTGAACGGAGGTTTGTGTGTGGATCTACCTATAAAGTGATCCATCTACTGCAGATGAAATTGGCAGCTGACACAGACACAGCCCCATTGCAAAAAACCAGTAATTCTTGTTTGGAAATGTAAAATGATGAGCTTACTGAATAGCGACATACAAATCCATTAAAGTGTGTTGTTTCTACCCAGAAATGAAGCATGAAATGCAGCGTAAGTGTACGAAGTGAACCACTGCCCTGTGTACACGTGGTGAACCTTTCTGCACCCAAGAGATGCTACGGGAAATAATTTATTTTCATGCCACAGTTTTGCCATGCAAAACAAAGGCACTGCTTTCTGGGAAGGTTTGTGTCCAGTCATGGTGAGATATTTATAAATGCTGTGGATCTGTTAGGTGAAAATGTAGCATGACAAACTTCTTAACGGGTTAGACTGGTTCTTTACGTACAGCCCAGTTAGAGCTGCCTGAGAAGTGTTGACATGAGCTAATGGGTCTTGCTGCTCCATGTAAGAGGAGTAATAATGGACAGGGTTGGTGCAAGGGTAAAGGTGTGAAGAGTGACGTTGCTCAGATACTTGAGACTGAAGACAGTCTTATTATAATCCATAAAGAATTCAATTAAAGTGTATTTTGCACTTATGTCCACTTAATCCCCCTAGGCTTGGAGAGCCCTTCAAAGATCGTTTCTCTTCCTGAAGCTGAAGGCACCAAAATGATTCAAGTCTGCATGAGGGGCTCTGCAGGACTTTCAGCCAACTCCTCACCGTGCTAATACTTCTATTTAAGAAAATCAGGTACATCATCAACCTAAGGGCTGAAGAGGCACGAGGATCTCCTGGAATTACTGTATCCTATATGAGTAAAGACTTATCATTTTGTTCCAGTGCTTCACTGACATAATGTTCTGAAACTGCAATTAGTAGACACGAAGCCAGAACAAAGTCTTAGTTACAAACGAAACGTTCATATAAAGAAGAGACCTGAAGAAACGTCACTTGCAGATCTCAGAAACCACAAGTCTGAACAACTTTACCTCTATCTGCATGCAGAAACCTGAAGCTACTGAACACGAGCCAAAAAATCTGCTGCAGACGGGTTCAGTTAATTGCAAGAGTGGCCGTGATCCTCCATTTCAGACAAGCAGAACGAAGGTTCTGGTTCTACTACACACACCACATCTACGCGTAACCGTGTTCTGTGGAATCAAGTTTTAAGATTTGAGGGAAATTCACTTTTTCCCTATCATTCCACTGAATTCACTGCAGGATTATTATGTATTACAATTGTTTTTAGAATTATCAAGCAATAGAGTTGGTTTGTCTTTTAGAGAATGCTATTTTATCTCTTTATTTTATAATGGTTAATGGGTTTGAATAAATATCTGAGTCTTGCATCAAAACTAATTTATTGCCGTACCTTGGGCCTGTTTCTAGCACACCTACAACGTTAAGCAAGAGCCTTAGGGGTGGTGGGTGGATGGGAAGGAGATGTTTGGGTGAACGACCAGAGACGTGCATCAGAAAATATCACTAAATAACCCCCGGGATGGTTTTTTGGGGACATTATGCACCGCAGTTCTACCCTTTGAGTGGTGGACACATCTGAGCATTAGAGTGTTTTTTATCTTGATGTCCGTGATGTCTCTTGTCCTACCCAACNCGCACCGCGGTTCTACCCTTTGAGTGATGGATCACGCAGAGGGTGGACACATCTGAGCATCAGAGTGTTTTTTATCTTGATGTCGGTGATGTCTCTTGTCCTACCCAACGTTTTTGCCCCAGCAAAGCCTCCCCAGGGCGCTGCCTCTCTGCCCTTCCCCACCGCACCGCGCTTCAGAAGCTGCTTGCAGCTCGGGCTCATGCATTATTCAGCACTTGTCACCTCGAACTCGGAGGCGGCTGCATTTTATTGATGGATGGTAAATAAAAAGCTACGACCAGAGAGTTTTATGGGGAACCTGGAGCACGCCGGAGAAGAAATTGCAGTTCTCTCAGCCTACATATTTTATTGAAAACAAACGTTGTTTTGATAAACAACGTATGTACCAGAACCTGTAACTAGAATGAATTTGAGAATTAATACTCAGTATAATAAGATTCCCTTTCCAGTTGGGGTTTTCTTAAGAGGCCCAACACGTACTTGGCTGTAAAGCTCTGTGGTGCTGACCCATTGATAAAACAGCAGGAGACCTCTGGCTTCAAGCAAATCAGATGTTATTACACTGCTTATTAGTGACACCATCAATTGTTTCCATTCCACCACATAGAGACTATTCTACTCCAGAGACATATCATAAAAACTTTAATAAATGTATGTACACAGATGGGCCCTCACTGGTCATCTGCTTCTCACCTTTTTTGGAAAAATTATTATTATTAAATGATTACAGTTTATAAAAGCCCGGGCAAATATTTACATTGAAAAAAATAAAGGCAATAAATAAACACGAAAAAAAAGTAGTCGGAAATGTAAATGGGTAATCTCATAGAAAATAGAACTATTTTGCGCGCCCGACCGCGACAAACGGCTTCAAAGGAAAAGGGAGGAGAACGTGACCGTCCATCAGGCAAGTTCTTCTGTTTGTAACCTTGCCTCTTCAGCCAGATTTTAATCAGGCTCAGACAGAACTGTTTAACTGACGGAGAGCTCTGCGAAACCGGTGCGACCACACCGCTTGTGTACGATAAACACACAGAACATGATGCAATTTCCCAAACTTTCCTCTCCATCCCAGGTATATTTTTAGCTTCAGCTGAATGATTATAACGATTATCATGAATGGTGCACGAACAGTCACAATCTGGAACGCTTTAGCACAAACACCTCCCACAAAACTTCTCGACATAAATACATTTAATATCTAAAATACCTTTTTTTCATTTGACTGACTTGAAGCTAAGCGAGCTGCTAAAAGAAAAACAAGTTGCAGATGACAGACTGATGTGCGAGCGCTGCAAGAATTTGCCACCCAGTGATTCACCTCTCCAGAGCAAAGCCCCAAAGCCCTGCGCGGAGTCTGCTCTCACCCGGAGAAACCCGGAGTGTGACTCACGTCCTACTTACTCGTTAATGATCAGGTCCGGTGCAAAGCACAGGAGATTTCCATTGGATTGTTTGTAGGACCTCCATCCTAAGGCAAAAGCCATGAGGAACATCCACGAGTACTGCAGAAGGGTCATTTGGTCATCCAGGTGCAAATTTCGGAAACCTAGAAAAAGAAGAATGGAGGTGTGACAGTGTGGGTTGCTCCTGTAACTTGGGGAAGGACCATGGTTATCAGTGGCACAACCTCTGCGTTACCAGTGGAGATCACCACCTCTAGAAGTGTACCAGACAAAAACTTCTGTACCTGTGATGGCTGCTCCTGAAATGACACCATTTCTTGCCCTACTACACTCATCTGATCCACTTGAGTACTTTAGATTTTTGGTGGAAGAAAGAAATTAGAACGGTAAGAGATTTCCGATGAGGAAGTTCTTGTTGGATGGGGAAAAAAAAAAAAAGTACTTTGAAAGGGGTGCAAAATTTCAACGTCATTTTCCAGCTACTGAAGTTACATTCAAACGCTTTGTAACCGTTAAGGAATCCTTTTGCCTATGCAAAATTTTGTGTAGGTAGAAGCTGAGCTCCTAACAGTGCTGCTTCCTGAAGATGTGCAAATAGATCCTGTTCTGGAGACAAATTAATAACAGAACTTGGTGCATCTGACGACTCCCAATAAAACCTCTGCAGAGAGCAGCAACGGCCACTTACTACTTCTAAAATACAAGTAAAGTGTTTCAAAGGTATTTCAAACTGCCTGGGTCGAATCTTGAAATCTTTGCTCAAACCCTCCTCAGGAAAAGGCTGTTTTGAAATCCCAACTAAAGGGTTTGGCAACCAGTGCTGGCTCACTGGGAGCTTGTCTGGTGGCGTCCAACCAGCAGCAGTATACGAATGAAACACTCGTGAAGAGCCGCCTCAGCAGCCAAAAAAGGGAAGATTGAAAAATTATAAGAATAGTTCCTATTAATATAATTATTAAAGAGAAGACCGGCCTTTTCATTAAGAGCATATGTTCTAACCTGAAGGGTTTGTCTAATTAGGGAAACTGTTCGGAAGAGCTTATGAACACAGACCTGATAAAAGCCGTCTCTAAATTTGTATTTGTGGATACCAGATGGTCTCCTGAAGACTCATCCCACAAGAAGGTGCGCACAGGAACTTTTCCTACCGCAGACCTGATCCAGCAGAACTCCCCACTGCAGAGGAGCCCTGACACACCCCCCCCTCTCTGTTCACATCTCTGCTGGACATATGTATCTGAGTTTAGTCTTTCTTTCCTGCTGTTAATTTATTTCCCTTGCCTCAAAAGAGGCACCGTTATGACTCATAAATTTAATTATCAGACTTCTGGTTTTTGGCAGACCTGCCCTATGATGTTATTCTTGGGCAACATATGCGTTAAGGAGGTGTTTTTGCTCGAGCTTTTGGAAAACAGGTACCTAACGGTACCCACCAGCAGCGACAGGGAGAAAGCCATTAGTCTTTGTTCTCGCAGGAACAAACAGATCCTCAGCTTTACTTCTCTCCCAAAGCCACACCACGCATTATGTTCAGGGCTGAGATAGGACATCGCTTCTCCTGCAAGGCAACTGCTGATTGTGAATTCTGGTAGGAGCCAAACCAGCACCAAACCTTCCCCGTCCCCGCGGGTGAGTCGGTGAAATTGTGGAGCTACAGTGCTTGAGAGACCATGGACATCCTGACTCCCACCCTGGAACTGGACGTTCAAATGCCTTTTATTGCCAAGAGAGGTTGAACCAGACAATCCTTGAAGTCCCTTCCAGAGTGGGATTCTATGATTCTGTTCCCAGTCATGAAAAAACTACAGATATGGTGAGGGGTAGTAAAAAAAGAACCATCCATGAATGCAGAGCCAGACAAGCCAGCAGAGCAGCACTACTCTAGAAAAGTCAACAGAGCCTCACTGCTAAAATATTTAAGAAATAATTATCTAAGAGGTGGAGCTAGAGCGAATAAAAATAGTTAGTTCTCTACATTGCTTTTAAAAACAAATCTCCATTTTAATAAATTTTAACACTCAATGGTCACAGAATCCCAGAGTAGTGGGGGTTGGAAGGGACCTCTGGAGATCATCTCGTCCAACCCCGTGCTCCAGCAGCTCACCCAGAACAGGGGGCCCAGGATCACATCCAGGCACCTTGGGAATCTCTCCAGAGAAGGAGACTCCACAACCTCTCTGGGCAGCCTGGGCCAGGCTCCAACACCCTCACACCAAACAAGTTTCTCCTCCTGTTCAGATGGAACCTCCTGGGTTCCAGCTGGTGCCAGTTGCTCAGAGACAGGACAAGGGGCACCACTGGACAGGACGGTCAAAGGGTTCAAGTAAACTGCTCTACTTGTAGTAACCAAATTCTTGCACTGGTTTTCTTTTCTGCTTTTCCACTCTAGAAGTACCTGAGACACACAAACAAGCCCAGTCTGAGAAGACTGTGAAGGACACCAAACACGAGGGCAGGTTTGAAGCCCCATCAAAAGGCCTCGCGCTCCGCAACGAAGCTATTTGAGCCTCACCTGGTATTGCCTTTGCCCACTTGACTGCAGCCACCACCTGCCGCCCGCCCAGCATGTTGAGGGTGGAGAGGATGCGCCAGCTTGAGTCGGGCAGGGTGCTGTCGTAGCCCGAGTAGAGCACCTCCGGCTCGATCACCTCCAGCAGCGAGACCAGCGTCGGGGTCAGCTGCGGCAGGGACGCGGGGACGATGCTCTTGTTGCCGGGCGTTTCGGAAGCCTCCCGCGCTCCCGCGGCGCCCGCCTGCTGAACGCCCTTTATCTTCTTCTTTGTTTTCCGAGCTAGGAAAGGTTTGGGAAGGGGCAGGTTAGATAACGGAAAGTGACCGCAGAGCAATAAAAGCCCAACGGAGGAAACGCCGCTCTCGATTTCCTGCAGCTGTGGATGGTGCTTAGAAAAAAAAGCATTTTTCCAGAAATCTGTAAATAATTTAACTTCGATTCTAATTAAGCTTCCTGCGAAAATAAGTTTGTGTTACATTTTAATGAAAATCGTATTTATGCTAATGTTTCAAAATGTCAAATCATGTCTGCAGGTACGAGGCCAACCCCAAAATACGAGGCCTGATCCTACAATTTCTGTTACACCCAAAATTTTAGTAGAAGCTTCACGTGAAAGCACGACACCTGTTTGGAAGTCCTTGCAGGACTGTGCACTTCATATGTTCTTTAAAATATGATGTACAGGAACCATGCAGAAGAAAGGAAAAAAAAAATGTATTTAATGAGTAAGAAGTTACTCAATCTCTCAAGCCAGGGAAAACATTTTTTTGGAAATGCTGGGCAGGAGGAGATTTTTCTCTTGCCAACTCTCTTGCATATAAATCACGGCCGTGTAATTAAACCATAAAACTCCTTCGCCAAATAAATAAAACATCACACAGAGATGTTAACTGTAAACTACAAAAAGTCGGAGCAACAATTTTATTAGCATCTTGTCAATAAGGAGCCCGGTCCTTGGCGCTGGGCTCTCCTGGATGCCGTCTGCTCCGCCGAACGCACTATTTCACCGACCCCGCTGCTCTTCCTGGGTCTCAATTAATTAATTGATCACTGTTCTGGAACTTCCGAGAGAAATCAGTAGCGCATAAAAGCATCGTGCGATGTGGTTTCACATTGAAAGTTCCTACTGACCTACTCGGAATCTTTAATCGTCAGAAACGCTCCAACTTGGCAGCTTAACGACACGTAACATCCCCCTCCTGACCCCGTTTCTAGCGAGGACAGAGACTTCAGAAACCAGCTGCTGAAGATACGAAATTCTCTCTGGACCTTGTCTAAACTCCAGTTTCCCAAAGGCTTCCACACTGGCCACGTTTGCCAAGACCGTCATGGGGGAACAGCAGCAGCTATTTCCTTGGAGCAAAGAGCTTCTTGTTATTCTCATCTAAATTTTGAAATGGCTGCTCCAAAATCTTTTCAATGTTCTGGCCTTTATTTCTTTTCTTTTCTTCTTCTCTCTCCCCATTATCATTGTTCTTAAAAGCAAACAAACTGCTTTGACTTAACTTCACATGCACGTGCCTTGGGCGGAGTGCAGACACCTGGTATGGAGTATTTCCAGCCCAGAAAGCCTGGTAAAATTATGAACAAAAGAAATATATCTGATAAATCAAAGGATTAGGCAAGAATTTCTTTTAGGCTATGCTACCAGGCCTGGCTCAGATGCGTAGTTGTACCTCACCAAAAAAAAAAAACAGAAGGTTGAGATAATGCATTTCTTTACAATTTATTTTGAAATAATAATTAAAAAAAAAACCCACAAATTTAGAACCAGCTCCTCGGGGCAAATTACCGAAGATAATTCACACAGATAAACTCAGCACGGCAACAGAAGCATCCAAGATTTTCAGTGTAAATCCAATTCCCTTCCAAATTCCCTTCCAAAATGGGGTTCATCATGACAAAGCCCACTGTAGCCACAGAGCAGGGTGATGAATATTGTTAGAGAGAGGAAGAGATGCTTAAAAAAAATGGAAGTAAATTCAAAATGAGGACGGTAGAAAAAACAAACCCATAAATTGCAAACAGTTTAACCATCAAATGCAGTACGAAAGGCCAAAAACATTATGAGATTACTTTTTACGGGCATAAAACCCAACAATAAATCGTTTTTTCAAACGCATCAGAAAGAGGAGGAGTGCCAAGGGATGCTGAGGCTCAATTAATGATAGAAGCGGAAATGAGAATTCAAGGAAATAAAGGCTATAGTATAAAATGCCATTATTCCACTGTATAAATCTCTAGCACCTGCAGCTTGATAGTTTGATGTTTTTCCATTTCCCTACACCCAAAAAATCAGGCAATGGAAACAAGAAAGATCCAGAGAAGGGTGCTAAGTAGGGCCAAAGCTCTGACTGTAAGAGAAAATAATCAAGTAACATGTTTCCAGGGTACAAGGAGCCACTTCTGCCTCAGCACCAGAGCAGGTAAGGATTAAAATCCTGTACGGTAGGTTCTGTTTGTTGAAAAATAAGTTATTCTTCTATCCCGTACCCAGTGGTGAAATTCACTGCAGGGACTGGAAACCCAGAGATGCTCCAAATATGACTGGGCAGGTTCATGGAAGAAGTCTCGCAGCAAGTAAGGCCATGCACAAGGTGAGATGCGAGGGGCTTCTCATCTCTCACTATTCATTAATGGGTTTGCTTTTAATCGTTATTTATGCACTGAGGATACACCTGATGACTTATCAAAAAGAAATTACTGCCTAAAACGTATGTAAATTTTATTAGCTTTCAAACAACACTCGTCTCTGAGCTGGGACCCCAAGACAGCCAAGATAAAGGAACTCTTTTAGTCTCTTCTGCACTTCATGCTGCCTTCCCGTTTTCTTTTCTATGAGTTCTTCTCTATGACCAGCTCACCATCTGTTCAGACCTGCCCGATAAATCAGTGTTTCCACGGTCATTTCTCACACTGCCTTGAGTTCTTCCACTTCTGTGGTGCTGACTTCCCAGATCTCTTTTCTCTCTCAGTTACAAAAGCCTCCCCCCCTTCCCCTTTTCCAACGACTTATATAACAATATCCATCCTCCAGAAAGTCCCTATTCTCTAGGATTCTCTGTGCCAAAATTCAGGCAAACAAACTCTAGTTGGAAGGGCTCCAAGCTACATGCGGAAAAGAGGCAAGTAGCAGACGTCCCTCAATGTTCATTTTCTTTGGTGCAGAAAGGCAACTCAAATAACACATCCGAGAGCCTGAACTGGTGTCTGCTTTAGAAAGAGTTCAAGAAATCGATGCTGGAAGGCAAAGGTTTACTCAGAGGCGTATGGATATCAAGGTGCATATAGGTAAATATACGAACATGACATCAGCATTTTGCAAACAACTAGGGAGCGAAAAAAGGAGAACCAAATCTTAAAATGTATTCCTCTCCATCTCAAAATGAATGCTGGTGGGGTTTGGCATTATTCTGAACTTTCTTCAGGCTTTGCTGTTACTTCTTGCTACCGGCCATACCAGCCCCAGCAGGGCATCGATGTCTCCACCTTGGGCAGGAGGACTACCCTGCAGGAGGACTACCCTGCAGGAGGACCACCCTGCAGGAGGACTACCCTGCAGGAGGACCACCCTGCTATTACCTCTGGAGCTGCAAGGTTCAGCCCACCAGGAGCGGCTAAGAGCTAAACCCAGCTCCCAGGAGACGTTCCTTGACAACCTCGAGGACTTTGCGGATTTATTTTGGACCGTGCCATCGTAGATCGTGGCTGGTCAGAGATGTGCCCTCCCATCCTGCACACAAACTGACCCGCAGCCTCGTCTGTCCCCTGCAAATCTCTACCACCAACTATGGGATGCTCTTGCAAGCGTGTCAGAGGAGGGGAAGTATTTCAGAGCGCTGGGTTTTCCCTCTGCGCTGAAGGATGGGGAGTGTGGAGTCAGCTGCAGGGCAGAGAACCTGGTGATCTGTCCTCCTGAGAGAGGCTGGAAGGAGAGGAAGAAAGGACTTGCTAACAGACTCCAACACGCGTGTTATGTCTCTCCTTAGCATAATTCACCACTTGCATTTCACCAAAGGATGTTATCGCTGACTGCAATGAAACTGTTCGTATTTGTATCTGACAAATACATTTTTGACGTTTTTATTTTATCTGACAATTTTGATTATACGAGTTTCACCACGATAACTACGCTGGTAAGTACGGAATTAATCTCTACAGCTCAAGGAAAAAAAACCACCAAGCATAAAACTTAGCTGACACTAATAAAAATGTTTTATGCCTCTTTACAACTGCTGCTAAATCTCTGGTTGATGTGGTCTTCAGTTTCTCAGAAGCCATCCAGGAGTCAGCAGAGAAATAACAGGTAGTGGTATACTTGGATTTATTTTTTTAACCTGTCTTTTCTAGAGAGATTCTGGCAGACGTGTAAGAAGAACCCACAGCATGAACAAAAATCATTTCCTTTTCTTCATCCTGAAGATACCAGCCCCACTCCCACTTTAGATCTGTGGCTTCCCCACTCATCGGGGGTTTCAGAGTCAGGTCGCTCTCCCGAGTAACCTGGAGAAAGGATGGGCAGGCGTCACGCTTCCCTACAGGAGTTCTCCTGGAGTTCTGCTGTGTCAGAGTCAGTCAGAAAGCAACGAGTGCTGACAGGAATAAAAAATAACCCTGTTTTGTGTGTGTGACTCATTTCTGCTGAACCTACTGAGAGACAGAGCAATTGAGAAGGGGTGGGGTAGCATAGGAAAAATTCTAGGGTAAAAAAAAAACGCTTGCTTTTCATTAAAACGCTCATAAATGACATAAAACACAGTACGTACTTTTAATGAATTAGAGTGCAGCCCAAATAATTGCTTTCACCTCTTAATAAATTAAAGTGCAGCCCAAATAATTGCTTTCGCCTCATAAGCAGCATGGACTTTATTACCTAAGAGTCAGAAATAAAGGAGGGGCTTGAAGATTTGCAGTTACCTTCGAGGTTCATGCCAGCCTGGAGACATTTCCGGTAGCGGCACGCTGGGCAGTTCTTCCTCCGAATTTTGTCAATAATGCAGTCGTTCCTCCCCGCGCACAGGTAGTTGTGCTGCCCTGTATTCAAAGACAAAATAGCCATAAGCTCGACAACTAGCGCAGTGATGAAGTCATTCTGTCAGGAGCGTTAAGGATCTGGGGACTATAGAAGACCTTTACTACCGTACTTCATTTCTCGCGACATCAGACCAGCATCCAGACGGCTTCATATACCCACACACCCAACAGATTTTGCACATTTAGACACCAAAGCCAATAACTTTAGGTAAAAATGCTATTTTCTGTTTGTTAGCATCGGGCAAATTCTATTTTTAAAACTGTTTTTTTTCCTCAAAGCTATCTTCCACAGCACGTTTCCCATTTCCCTATAAACAGTTTCACAAGAGATGTAAATAACGTTCAGGAGCCCAGTTTGAACTATACATGTAAACACTTCCACGGAGCTCCTCATTTTGAAACCTTCTCCTCCTCGTTCGCCTTGGAGCCTGAACTGGGCAAACCACGTCCTATGACAGATGGATTCACAGATTCAGAACAAAGCTGACCTTAGAAATGTAGAAACTTGAACTACACAAACTGAAATAACTCCGTTTCTCAGCTGTTAAGAGCAGTGCAGCAGAAGAGTAGTATCTGTTCTTAATTATTAGAATTATACGAATAAAGGTCTCACCATAACTTATTTAGAGAAAGGTATTACTAGAAGATTTAGCCTTCTCCCGTGCAGGGAGCAAGAAACACCTCCTCTTCTCGCAGACAGCTCCAGCCCAGGCTTTTATGCTGTATTTCAAGTCCTGATAGTACAACAATGTGAGAAACAAGCAGGTTTTCCAAATACTGAGTTACTAACAATGGAGTCTAAGTATCTACTCACAGAAAGAGAGGAAGGTTAAGGAATGTGCTTCAAGTCAGCTGTGAAAACGGTGGGTACGCAGAGCCCGTTACCGTGGCTTCAAACTTCTCAAACTTCTTCAAACTTCACTTCCAGTGAAGTGTTTCAAGTTGAGATTGCAGGGAAGCCCTGACCTGAATTTTTCTGAACGAATTATGGTCCTGCTTTGCAGAGGGGTTGGACTTGATGATCTCCAGAGCTCCCTTCCAACCCCTCACATTCTATCATTCTATGAACTCCCTGACCTTTCTCACCGGAGGAGGAGGAGGAGGAGGCCGTTCTGACCCTAGTACAACCCTTGTATTTAAGAGAGCTTAGAAAACAGATCCACGATTCCCGACCCTGCCATTAGCCCACTAACGCGTGCAGAACAAACAGACGGGGAATATGAACCCATGAATATTTGCCATTATCATGGCAGAACAGAGATGACAACTCCACGGCTCACAAAGGTGTTCCATGAAACCAGGGCTTCACACCACCAATACAGATCCTTCATGTGTAGATTTTCCTGAGCTGTTCCATTTTCTGCCTAACAAAGAGCTTCATCTCCGTGAAGGTACCGCTTGGTTTCTTCTATTTACTGCTGACCTATTCTTGCCTTTTTTAGGGGGAAGCTACACTACTTCTTCGTGCTACGTTATATTAAAGCCTTCTCGTCACGTTAACATTTTGTGGAAAACTGAATCAGAATCATTCTGGTTGGAACAGACCCTGAAGATCACCAAGTCCAACCGCTGAAGGGATGCTGATGCCACTTCCAGCTTCACGTCCCACTGCTGCCCAGAGGACATGCCGGTGGCACAAAGGAACACATTTCAGTTATCTCTGCTGCTCAAACCCCGAAGATACTTCACCAACAATGCTGCTTCCAAGGGGATTTACAGCAGACGGGTGTTTCACAGAGAGGCTGGACTCTCCAACGCTGCACGAGTCAGCGCCTGGGGCTCTGGAGCACCGTGAGGCTGAAGGACTCTTGGCTCATTTGAGCACATTACAAACTTAGAAACTGCAGACAAGGAATCTGGGGAGCTGGAATTAAAAACGCCGAAGAACAAGGACAATCTGGAGCACAGCAGGAGGCAGAGGTGTTGGGGGAATCTGAAGCGGAGGGGAGGTGTGAGGATCTGAAGCAAGGCGAGGAAGCGGAGGTGGGGAGGAGGGCTGACGATCTGGGCTGGCAGCACGGTGCGGGTGACATGCTGGGAGGTGAACAGGGCTGGTTCTGGGACCAGAGGAACTGAATCATGAGGGCTCTGAAGCGCCACGAAAATAAGAACTAGAACAAGATGGCTCTGGCCAACCTGGGTTCCTGAAGAAAGGCCCATTTGTGTGAAAAACCGCCTATAAATACACAGTCGCTGTCCCACCTTCATCCTTCCTCTTCCCTGCTAGTTCTACTCTTTGCTGAAAAATATACCTTTTATATTTATTTCCTAGATACTTGTACTTTCAGATTCTGTGCCTATTTCCGTTGCAGTACATAGGCGTGCAGACAAGGGTACAAAAAAGGGTTTCAGGCTGAAGGTCAGCCTGATCCGCACACCAACAGGTGCCTGGCAGCTATAGATAAAAAAGATATTGCAGAAACCAAGTCTTTTTACACGTGTTCCTAATAAGAAAAATGCCCATAAGAGACAGAAGTAAATTAGGTGTTCCTTCAAGTGAATACTAGAACTAACAAGTCCTGGAAGAGCTCCTGAAAACCTCCACATGGGAAGGATTAATGTTGGGATAACCTGTGGAACAATAAAACGGAAAGCAGAGGTAAGCCTTGAGGAGTTTACTGCCCTTTTTCCAAGCCTGCTTATTATGTTCTGATCATTAATAGAGTTGATACAAGACACGGTGAGTTGCCTCAGTGATCAAAGGCAATTACTGGGTTGATTGCTTCACGTATCAATACTTCTGTGATCTGTTGAAGCTTGAGGAAGCTACGATGTATACCCAGCTGCCACAGAATACTTCTTCAGGAGGATCTCCAGTGATGTTATTTTAATAAAAAATACAGATGATTATTCGCTTTGGATGAAGAGCCTGGCTCTAAATGGGAGACCAACTCCAGACAGGACCAGCCGGGAGTCACGGAGAGCCCAGGCAGCTCAGGGCTTTGCACTTGAGCTTGTATTGTCTCTCGTTACACTTCAGAAACAGCTTCAGCTCCCCACCAACCAAGAGGACATGCTTCCCCTGGTGACTAGACAATGCTGTGACATGAATCTGACTTTTCCAATCCCTCTGAGGAGCTCTGCATTTCCATGGAGCTCCCTATGGCATCCAGTGAGCTGGGAACTGGGAGAATATGCTGCTTCTGGAGGACTGAACGGTGGCTCGTCTTGGCCAGAACAGCCTTCTCTCTTTCCCAGGGAAACCCAACATGCAGAAACGTCAGCAAGAATGACAGCCCTGTATGGCTGGAACTAAGAACGGCCATCTCAGAACAGAGGGATCACTGTTCTTTCAGAGACACTGAGATTCATCATCTCTAACTTCTCTGCATCCCTCTGAGCCAGAAGCGAGGAGTCCGACATCGAGGTACAACCTGGTTCATTACAAAATGGCTACTTACGCAGCCCCAAAACCACAGGCTATTTATTCCTCTACACACAACAGATTCCCCGTTAGTTTTCCATCATTTCTCATTTCCAGAATGATTTCCTTCCCGCGATTAGAGAGAAATCCCCAGGACCCAAACCCACAGACGTGTTCCTGTTACCGAGTTCCCCCTGCAAATAACACCCGTGGACATCTCTGTCATTTCAACAGTATTACTCCTGTAAGACTATCATAACCTCACAGAAACAGATTTATTAGCATCGTTTTATACACAAACCCACTGATGTTAAACATGAAAATCACAAACTTTACAAATCTAATGCACACAGACAAGTGTCTGTATATAAACAGCACAAAAACAAAAACATCAGCGAAAGAAAATGAAAGAAACAAAAAGGCAAGACAACAATAGATCCTTTTACACTGTGGGTGAATGGGAACATTTTAGAGATGTAAATGGAATCCATGCTTCAGATAATACACCATTATCGATGCCATTTACTATGAAAACATCAGCGATATAACGGATGGGATTTTCCAGGAGGATTCTAGCAAAAAACATGGATTCCAGTGAGATTAAATAGGCTGGGTTTGACTAGGGATTTTAGATTTTTAAACAGCAAATTCACCCAGACATGTCTTACCTTCCACAGCTCTTTTGAAGAACACTTTGCAGCTGCCACAGGTCAGAACACCGTAGTGACAGCCCGAGGCCTCGTCAGAGCAGACGAGACAAAGCTTCGGAGGTGGTCCCGTAGTTGCGGAGGTTGTGGATGGAGAAGAGCTCACATCTGATCTCATGCCAGGGCTGGGAAAAAAAGAAAAAAAAAAAGCATAAAGGTACTTTAAATTAAGATCTATGGGATACTGGCAAACATAATATTCGTAGCTGCAGGAAATGGATTGCTCTTAGCCTCAAATATCACAGTTCTGCAGGCAAAGTTCGCTGGACTCTGAAACAGTTAAACAACGAGTTTTGTAAAACCCAAGTAAAGCTGCTCGGAGCTGACTAGGTCAGGATTACAGCCCTGACACATTTCTGAAGCCAAGTTTCTTGCACAATTATCCCAGCCTTTAAAACTGACTCTTGAAGCACGCTCTCATTCCGTGGTGTTGTCATTCCCGTCCCATTCCCCGCAGCCCGCGCTGAGCCCTACAAGAGCTTCATTTCCAGCATCACCACAGGGGTTGCTACTGGGATACTGTTACGTGCAAATTAAGCCATATATCAATACATCCTCATAGTAATAAATGATCATTTCACCCCAGCATTTAAGGAAAAGATTATCTATTCCCAATTCCAGGACCTGGCTTTTCTGCATAAACCTACAGGCTGTCTACAAACAAAGGGTTACTTCTTCCACAACAACATCAAAAAAATCATTGTTAGAACTATAAACAACCCTTCGCAATCACCTTTGAGCTGCTGCTAACCAAGAGGGCTGAACCAACAGTGGTTGTGCCAAAGTTCAGAGGCTAATCCTATTCCGCACGTGTAAACAGCCCAGCCCAGCCCTGACCCGGCGCCCGCCTCGACACCTCCTGTCAGGAGGCCTCTTTGGTTCCGTTTGTTTTCATCCTTTCAAAAAGTTTAAGTGTGATTTCTATACTGTATGCTTCGCTTCAAGTGATTTGCACAGAAAATTTTGTCCAAGAGGGTTCCAGCCACTTTGCAGATGAAGATAGAAAGCGACGCTTTTTTTAAGACTTTGGTGCCTTTACTTGGAAGCTCTCCAGAAGATCCATGTCTCCTGATGTGGGCTTACATTGGTACGTGGGCTGGCTTTTGCATGGAAAATTCCTTTTCCTCTCCTCAAGAACATCTGAGCAGATTTGGTCACATTTAAAAAAATAACCCATAGTTCTCCAACACTTACAAAAACCTTAAAATTCCAACCAAATTGAAAGGGACTGACACCTGGGAGGCTTTATTGTCGGACAGGTCACCTCCATCTGCCCCGTCCCCAGAGAGAATTGAGAAATGGCCCGCCTGGCAATTCCAAGGACTTTTGCCGGCGTGTTGGCTCGTACTGGGAGGGACTGAGATAATGAAAGCAGACACAAGGAGCAGGAATCCTACCACTGAAATACAGAGGGATAAAATTAAACCAGAACGAACGTGCTTATGAAGTCCACGCTTTGACAAATATGGAACCAGAGGGCAAAGGAAGGTGGAAATTACTTGTGTTAGGGGAAGAAATGAGAGTAAGAACAGCACAAGGGTGGTGTGAAGGCTTCAGCAGGAAAGGCTGGCAGTGGGAATGAAGTGGAATGAGGTAACCTTGAGTAAAAAGGGAAGAAAAGCCCACCCAGGAAGGAACGCTTCTTTCCAGAACCTGGGAAAGAACCCAAACCCATCACATCGCTCCTTTGTGTCCAGAAAAGACTTGTGAAACACTGCAACTCTTCTATTCCATTGCTCTCCAGAGAGGCTGACAACCACCATCAGCTAGTCTGTCAACTCAAGGGGCAGCCGCCGATAGATTGTAATCCTGTTTATGATCCATATGATGGCTTTTCTGAGCTTCCTAATGAATTTGTCTTCTCTTAAAGAGCTGAAAAGGGCAATAAAATACTAAGGTCCCACAATCCAGCACTCCACATCCAAGCAATGGCAGGCTGTGATACAACCTGGTTACATTTATTTGATGTCTTTTACAAACACGCATCTAATCGCACGCTCACCCTCGTCTCTACAGAGCACGTCTGCTCTCTCAGTGCCGAGGTGCTCCACGAAGGAGCACTGTGACGTGGGGAGCTCCTGTTTGCACGGCCCCGTCTCCCTGGATGATGAAATGGGCTGACAGAAGCGAATGGCTAAGGGTTCGCAGGGAAAGAAACCTCATGGTTAAGGAAGCTGAGGATTCAAATCTACTTCTGCCTCTTAGCACAGAATCGCAGCATGGTGGGGGCTGGAAGGGACCTCTGGGGATCATCTCATCCAGCCCCCTGCTCCAGCAGCTCACCCACAGCAGGGGGCCCAGGATTGTGTTCAGGCACCTTTGGAATCTCTCCAGAGAAGGAGACTCCACAACCTCTCTGGGCAGCCTGGGCCAGGCTCCCACACCCTCACACCAAAAAACCTTCTCCTCCTGCTCCAATGGAACCTCCTGGGTTCCACTTGGTGCCCGTTGCCCCTTGTCCTGTCACTGGGCACCACTGACAAGAGTCTGGCCCCATCCTCTTGCCCCCCATGGGCCCTTGAGCTCTTGCTCAGCATTGATCAGCTCCCCTCTGAGGCTTCTCTTCTGCAGCTCAGCAGCCCCAGGGCTCTCAGCCTTTCCTGGGCACAGAGGTGCTCCAGTCCCTTAATCATCCTCATAGCCTCTGCTGGACTCTCTCCAGCAGTTCCTTGTCTCTCTTGAAGTGGAAAGGGCAGAAAAAAAGCTTCATAAAGCTTCACAAAGCTCTGCGTGACGGTCCTTGGTTAATACAAACCAGCCTTTTCAGAAATCCTGCCTTAACACAGCGCCTGAGATCAGGCACTTGATTTAAAGAGACGCTCATACAAGCTCGGCCCTGGGGAGCTGTGCTCCGAGCAGAGCCATGTCCAACAGCCCTGCCTGAAGAGACCCTTCTGGGCAGCCATGCGACTGGCACTGCTGCACGTGCTCCATAAGGACCATGCATGTTTTTGGGTGCTCCTGTTCTTCCCAGCAGATCCCAGCTTCACTCCATACACAGAGAGGCCAGGTCTCCATGCTCTCTGGGCTGTCTCAGGAAGGTCAGAGCAGAGCCCACCACGGAGCAGCCCCTGGGCAGCCCAGCCGACCCTCACTCTGGGGCATGGCTGCTCCTGTTCTACCAGGATTCCTGAAGGAATCCAGAGGACAACCCCAGGCTTCAGAACCCGCACTTGGTTCCCTCACAGCTCTCCTGTCTAACTACACAAAGAATTCTGGCTGCAAAGCTTTGCTTCTCTTCATGTGATACATACATCACCTTCTTCTGTTGTTGGTTTGTTGCAGTGGGGTTTTTTGCTTTGGTTCCTCCCCCAGCTTACCGATCCGCTTGGAAAAAGGAATTAATTTTTTCTTCACTTTGTGGGGTCATATGCAAAAAAAAGAAAAATTAAAATTAAAATCAACACTTGCCTCAAAAGCCAACCAAATCCTCCATGACAAACACTAATGACCGGCCAGTCAGAGGCTACTGTGAGTGACCTCATCCTCTCTGAGGTTTCAGGCTCAGTAGCTCCCTCTCTCATACTAAAAATCTCCGTTGAAACATTACAATATAGGCTGGGAGCCTACGATCTAAAATAAGGAATATAGCGCTCGAGAACTGCATTTCACTAAAACGATTAAAACCAAAAGAAGATGGAAACGTCTTTCTATGCAGAGGTTTGAAGGCAGTTAATTTAGAGACAAAAAGTAAACTCTTTACACCTCACGGGCTGCGGACAAAACCATTTTCAAGGAGACATTCACCGCCTGCCACAGAAACATGGCAGTGCCAAACATGTTCCACTGCAACTTTTCGGTCGCCTTTAATTTTTAAACGAGGCTCCTTTTCCGTACCTGTACCACCGAAAATGTAGGATGAGGAAGAAAACAGATGATATGACTTACAAAACTAAAAATAAATTATCACATGGATTAATAAAGCAGTAGCCATCAATCTGACCTGGGCTCCTGGCGTGTCTTTTCATGCCTGGCTGTATCAGATAAGGCCAATATTTACTAACCGTGTGGAGAGCTGCCAGGCACTGCCTGGCCCCTGGTTGTGTAAAATGCAATTTTGCCTGCCCAAAATGTGGTGAACAGGAGGGATTACAGTGCACAAGGACTCCTGCAAGAGCTACAACGAACCGGCTCGAGGTTTAATAGAAATAAATCTTTTACCTATTGAGTTGTATGTAGCAGAAGACAAACAACCACTTCCTAAGGAAGAGGTAAGGGAGGGAAATTACACTCTGCGATAATGTAATAATAAAAGTTGCCGTTCAGTTATTTGCAGAAATGTTTTTAAACTTACGAAAAATCAAACTATGATTCTTATCTAAATAAAGGTTGAGAAAAGAAAGATATTCTACATTTTAAGGGCTCCACATTTGGAAAAGCTTTTAATTAAGTTTTACATTGGCAGGCAAGGTGTTACTTGTTTAAGGGCACTGCGCTCAATTCCATGGACTTGCAGAAACTATATATAGATAACCTAATTTTACTTGTTTATATAGCTATCTTTATTGTTTCCAGTCAAGCAAACATACGGGGGTAAAATGGAAAGACTTAAAGAAAAGAAGATGCAGCCGCAGGAACGAGCTGTGTGGAAAATCAAGTTCTTTTTAACCAAGGCCATTTCTGGGTTAATCATTTACCAGAGACTTTCAGACCAGGCTCAAGGTTCAAACTTCGCTCACGTCGGGTGTGGTAACGCTCCCGATGAAGTTTTCCCTTCTCGGGGTCCCCGTCCACGGCGGGTCACGTTGTCCTGCCGTGGAGGCCGGTGGGGACACGGCTGCGCAGCAAGTCGTGGCACAGAAAGTTACTTGCTTTTCTGAAGAAACCTCCCTCCAGCGTCGCTGTTTTTTTACCGGAGAAAACACCTGCTTTTTCCTCTCTCTGCTGTCTTTACCACGAAGACTATAAAACCTCCGTGGCAACGCAGAGTGGGCACGCTCCCATACGCCCAACCTACGAATGCTATAACATTATTTTTAAAATATACTGCCTTCCTGTTATGTTATTAAACAAAAAAACCCCTCTAGTGAGATAACAAAGAGATGAACACTTTCAGCAACACGTTACCAGCCATTTACAGCCTGGAACTTGCAGCTCTCTACCAGGCAGGAAAGCTGCCAATGATCAACCTCGATCACATCTCGCCCGAAACCGTCCCCAGCCTAGCTCAGACCCGCTGAAGGGCAAATTCTTTCTAAAAAGCAAATTAAATTAGCACCACCAGCAAGTGTCACACGTGCGATGAGAAGAGAGCTTGGAGAAGAGTTTAAAAACTGCATTTAGGAAAGCAGCTGCACAGCCCAGAGCAGCTCGGGCACCCTGCGGGCTCTGCCTCAGCTTTGCAATTATTTACCAAAAAACCCCCAAATTCTACCCTGAAGAAAAATTCAGGGGAAATGCATAATGATTTTTTTTTTTTTCAGACATATGGGCAAACGAGGTATTTCCTGGTGTTATTATAAATTACAAAGACACAGCACTGGCAACTGGCTCCTCAAAACGCGTAAGAAAACGCCGTTTGTGTCCAACTGCCACCTCCAAGGAAAGCGAAGGACGCAGTGTGTCTAAGGTGGGAACAAACAGCCCCAAATTTGGCTCTATTTATTATTCACGTTTAAAGCAGGGCAAAAAGACTATTCATTTTTCCCCCTACTTCTAATCGGGGGCTTCACGAACACGAGTGGCATTCACTCTGCACGATGCAGACCACAGAATGCTCCGCACCAAGTCCTGCCTCTCCAGCAGAAGTCACCTCAATACTGAACTAACATATTCTTAGAAGCGAGTTACTTATCTGCCGGACTGTATCGCCCAACCAACAGCACAGAAATGATTTTCAATGTCATTGCCATCTGGCCCTCGTTCTTATCTTCCAGCAATGAGAACAATGTAAACACTCAGCTGCATACACCAACTGATTACATTTTTTGAATTGCTTGATTATTTCTTCATTAACTAGAGAAACTACTAATTATTTTTTATACCCTCTTAGGCAGGAAAGTAGCTGTCAGTTCAAGCAGGAAAAAAAAAATTAAAAACAAGGCTATTGACACTACACTTGTCATTACAGTATTAAAATAAAAGTATATTTGCCAATTGAAAATAATTTCAACAGCGTGTTGTGCTGAGAGCCCGAACCACTGGTTCTGTCTCTCGTAACGTTCGTGAGTTTAAAGAGACTGAAAATTGGTAGGAGCTGGTAAAAAACAATGTTTTCCTTGCAGGCTGCTTGCGAACTCAGCTATGGGCAGTGGGCACCCAACCCCTGGAGATGTCTCCAGAGCCAAAGGTGTCTTGAGGAGCAGACTCCGACGCTCCTGCTTGGGCGTACAAAATGGCCACGAACCCACCAAATAAACAAGTCCTCCAAAGAACTCAAGAATAGGCAGGTTCTGTGTAAAAGTTTCCTGTCTCATTTAGTACCGAAGGCAGAGAACCGAGCTGTGGTGGTAAAAGTGCTGTTCTTGGTCACACGCGTGTCCCTGGTCACACGCGTGTCCCCAGTGATGCCGTAATAAATTCAAGATCTACTATGGATTAGAGCACGTAACCAAAGCACCCAGTATCACCAGTTTACAGCCCCTCTGGAAGCCAAGACAATTAACAGCATTTCCTTTATCGTGCACCCAGATAAATGCCGTATCATGACTTGATAAACCAGGAGCTGAGCACACACCTGTACCGTGGCCAAGTAACACCACCACGATGAATGGCCATGGCCAAATCCGTTGCTGGATACAGAAAGTCGTGGCAGACACACGCGGTATCTCCCAACCCAACGGGCTGGTACCATCGTGCCCCTCCTACTGTATCTACATCAGGATAAATTCTATTGCTACCGTGCAACAGAGCGCTGGGATTCTAATTTGCAGAAACACTTCAAGTAGGAGCAGCAAGGTCTCCTCATTAACCTCTCCAGCTGCAAAACAACATCTATTTTACCAACCCCCTAACACAACAAAGCAGACTGTGGGATTCATTGTTTTGAATAAAGTTACCTCAAATACCGTAAATGTTTTTGCTTCTGTTTCCAACACCTCAACAACATCATAACAAGGACACTGACCGAAGCGTCCAGACTGTGGTCAGAACAACAAGGTGGCTTCGGTTCACACCAATAAAGGATTTACATATATCCACTTGGAAAGATTTTATGTATAAAAATACACCTACTATTGGCAAACAAACTGGAATGAATCCCTTCCCTGTAAGCATTGTTGTATGGAACCAGTCAAACCTTGGCGCCAGCAAGTTTCTGATCCCCGTACAGCCCAGAGATCGTAAGAAGAACCTGAATTGCAAACCTAAGCTCTCTTCTCTCTTAAGTATAAGAAGGACACAACATAAGAAGGACATGGACCTGCTGGGGCGGGGCCAGAGGAGGCCACGAAGCTGATCCAAGGGTGGAACCCCTCTGCCGGGAGGCCAGGCTGGGAGAGTTGGGCTTGTTCAGCCTGGAGAAAAGAAGGCTTCATTCAAGGAGACCTTCTTGGGGGCCTTTCAGTGCTTCAAGGGGCCTGTCGGAAAGATGGGGAGAGACTTTTGAGCAGGGCCTGTTGGGACAGGACAAGGAAGGGGATGGTTTTAAGCTGAAAGAGGGAGATTTAGACTGGAGAGAAGGAAGACATTTTTGCTGCTGAAGGTGGTGAGATCCTGGCCCAGGCTGTCCAGAGAAGTTGTGGATGTCCCCTCTCTAGAAGTGTTCAAGGCCAGGTTAGACCTAGCCTGGAGCAACCTGGTCTAGTGGGAGGTGTCCCTGCCATGGCAGAGGGGTTGGAACAAGATGATCTTTAAGCTCCCTTCCAACTCAAACCATTCTATATGAAGAAACAGCATTTAACTAGAAAACCCAGCACACACAAGCTCTGAATGTCCAGAAGTCCTATCCTGTCTGTCCCAAGCCCACGCCTGCTCACCCAAGCACTCCCCAGAAGCTCGCAGGAGCACCAGCCACCAGCGCACGGGCATCGCAGCACCGTGGCTGTGGAGAAGGGACACACACCCCGACACGGGAACGCTTCACACGCACATCCCCCAACCCCACGTGTGAGCTGCCACGACCTGGAGGAGCAGATACGGTAATTCCACGTGTTCCCTAGAGCCCCGGTGACAAACGCGCGTTGTTAAGAAGAGGCTTCACAGGGAGCTCGTGTCTTTCCGAGGCTCGGCAGAGGCAGCAGGGACTACCACTCCAAGCACTGTTCATCTCTCATAAATTATACTTCACTAAATAAAAACAAACCCCGAGAGCGAAAACAAACAGCACGTTAACAGAATAACAATCTGGAGAGCTTCCCGGCGTGGCGCGGGGGAAGTAAAACCACCGTGTGACCCAGCGCAGGTTCCCCACGGGCACCGGGCACTTCCAGCTCTCTCTCCAAGCCTGCCCGGTGTTTATCCCGGACCCACGGCCGCACATCCCACCACCGGGGACTTGATGGTCCTTTACCGGACCCGGCAGCGCCGGGCGGGCTCGCAGGAGGCTGCGGCAGCTCCAGAGCCACGGCCACCAAAGACAGCCCTTATCCCGCTCCGAAATGGCCTCCGCTCCCATTTTAGAGCTCGCCCACGAGGGAGAAAGAAACACGAACGCAAAGGAGCAACGCAATTTTTTTTTCTTTCCCCCCCATCTCTTGGATCCTCTCCAGAACGTAAAGGTTTCAAGGGCACAGGCAAAGCTTTCTTGGAATGGATAAATGGTAATTGATGTTGCAGCTGCAACCTTAGCAAGAGCTCTTGGGATTTCAAATGTACTACAGCCCTGAAGTATTTATGACCAGAATATGATAATTAAATTATATGTTCTAAACTTTTACATTTATTATAATGCTCCAGTAAAGCAGCCAAAAAGTCTTACCTTCAAGGGTAGGACTTAATTTCTATATGAATCCATTTATGTGCATTTTTCCAAAGGTCTTTTTATTTTTTTTATTTTTTTTTAGGTTTCACTGTACATCTTTGCTCCCTTAAGAAAAGGGGCAGAAAAAAAAAAAAAGAGTAAGACAGAAGCCAGCATCTTTATACTTAAATAGAAATTCTACATAAAAATATGGAATCAAATCATGCTGGGCCATCCTAATTCTTTATGCTTTGCTAGATACCAAAACACGCATTTGCTCTCCACCTATTTACAGACAGGTTGGGGACCACGCGAAAACCTGACTTTCAAGAACTCAGCCTTGCAGACACATCCAGCTTTACACACACGCTCTCTTTAGACACTAAGGTGTGAGGAGGTGGCTCTGCAAAAAGAGGCCCCAATTAGGTTGACTACAAGATCAATACGCACTCAGTAGAATAAAGCTCAAAAATCTCGTCAGAATTAGATTTGTAATTTTTTTTAAATTATTTTTTTTCATTTTTAAGCACAGTCCATGAAATAGTTCCTAGTCCATTCCATCTGACTGCAGTGAGGACCACTTCCCATCGCAGCAGCTACAGCCACATCCTACCTGTGTGACCCTTTCTTGGAAGCCATTTCTTAGTTCTCTGAACCTTGCAAACTAACCAAGAGCCAGTGTACCCACGGCAAACTTATTATCTTAACATAGGTGCTTCAACGTACTAATTTCACCTGCTAGCACGTGGAATTCCGCAAGACAGCAGAACTCCTGCCTCTTGCTTAGATCAGCCACAGCGGTTTTGCTTATCCTATGCAGTCAGCATACACCATGGAATCATAGAATGTGAGGGGTTGGAAGGGACCTCTGGAGATCGAGTCCAACCCCCCTGCCAAGCAGGGCCAGAGAATCCAGGGCAGGTCACACAGGAACACATCCAGACGGGTCTTGGAAGTCTCCAGAGAAGGAGACTCCACAAGCTCTCTGGGGAGCCCGTTCCAGGGCTCTGTCACCCTCACAGTCAAGAAGTTCCTCCTCAGGTTGAGGTGGAACTTCCTGTGCTCTCGCTTGCATCCATTGCCCCTTGTCCTATGGCAGGGCACAAGTGAGAAGAGGTTGCCCCTTTCTTCTTGACCCCCAGCCCTCATCTATTGATCCACATTCAGTAGATCCCCTCTCAGTCTTCTCTTCTCCAGACTAAAAAGCCCCAGGTCCCTCAACCTTTCCTCCTAAGGCAGGTGTTCCAGTCCCCTCCTCATCCTCGTAGCCTTCTGCTGGACTCTCTCCAGTAGCTCTCTGTCCCTCCTGAACTGGGGAGCCCAGAACTGAAGGCAGGACTCCAGGTGAGGTCTCACCAGGGCAGAGTAGAGGGGGAGGAGGACTTCCCTCCATCTGCTGGACACGCTCTTCTTAACGCTCCCCATATCCGAAAAGTACTTTACTCCTTATTACAGCATTTTATTAATGCAGTACCAGAGGAATCGAACTTAAAATATTACCCAGGCTTTGTTCCACGAACGACCTCAGCACATCGCTCTGGACGCGAGTGCTTGTGTCGATCCTGGGAGCACAGCCCAGGCTCCTGGAATGCTGCTGCTGGGAAAGGAGGCAAGGGGCGGCTGGAAGCGGAGCCCAACGTACACGGAAGAATATTAACGGTGCTGGAAGAACCGCAGCGAAAGACTGAACGGCCATAGTCACAGAAGAGATAATTTTTAAAGCTGCAGGGTAATACTTGCACAGTCAGCTGAGTCATAAAGCTATAAATAAGTTGAGGCTGGTGACTGGAAAGCTCACTTTTATATTTTGAAAATAAAATTAAAAAATAATGGAGACACGTCCACTGCCAGCGTAACCCTCCAGCAGCAACTGGGGCACCCATCTGTACCAAAGTGTGCACACAGACTTATTCAACAGGCTTCTGTTTTTATCAGCACCATGTAACTATTTTCTGCTTTGCCAGAAAGAAAACAAAACAAAACCAAAACAATTTAAAAGAAATACAAATCAATAAACAGAAAACAGAAGTAAAACCTGAACTCTGAGGAGGAGAGGAGGGAAAGATGGGAACAGGCAAGAGCAGCAGAAAGGAATGTTTCTTCCTTAATTCTTTCTACAGACCTTCAAGGAAGCTCTGTTTAAAAGCGGAACCGATACTAAAAGGAAGTCAAGATGGTAAGTTCTTCAGCGCACAAACTCCATCTCCGTGTGGGTCTGTAGGAAGCCTTGCACAACACGTCCTTCCTCCTGGCGTAGGCCTTCCCGCTTTTTTGTCAATGAAAAGAATACATTTACATTCGGAGCAGTTTATTATGGAATATTAACCAACGTGTTGCATTCTGGGCTCTGCCCCAGTGCAGATCTATGGAGGAGAGGGACGGGGACGTGTGCCAATTTTAGGTTTTGGCCTCCGTCCATTTGACGCGGATCCAGGATGACTTGGTTAACTGTTGAGTCATAGGTTGGTTCAATTGACATTATTTTACATTTGACTAGTTATTGTTCTTTAAACTTTGAACAGGAGTCCAGAAGCTCAAAAAAACACCAGCGAACCAAAAAGAAAGCAGCCAAAGCACAGTTTAAACAAGATGCTTAACCAAGAAAAACGCTCTCCTTAAATGACATCTACTTTTAGCAGAGATAGCTCAAAACCCAAAACCTGCCCCCCAATTTCACACATCTGTTGTATTACCAAGTATCTGTAACAACCAGTATCAACTTCAAAATTCCTGAAGACCTGAGATACCCTCCTCCGCTCACTAAGGTAAAGGTGGGAAGAAGCAGCAAACCTTTCCCCCTCCAAGATAAATAAGAACACAGCACTCGTTCGTGGCCTTAACAGATATCACCGTAATATATTCCCGAAACACAGATCCTCACCGTGCGCGCTGGTAACTCACTTCAGCCCATACTCAACCTAAAACTGAAAATGAAAGGATTTAAACCCCAAAAGTGACTGTTTCAGTACTGAAAGGCAGACTTTTATTTGGGGTGGGAGGAGCCCATAAATAGCACTGGTGGAGGGTTTAAAAACGTAGGCATGTTTCACACGATGTGATTAGAAATGAACTCGTTAAACAGATGGATCGCATTTAACAACAGCAATTTTCAGTGAAGGCTCGTTCCTCCTATTCTCAACACGTCTCCTTGATCCATTTTCTTTCACTCCATTCCACCCCAATTTCAGAGAGCAGGTATTTTTTCCAGTCATTTTTTGAGGGAAAGTCAATGTTATATCCACTTGTTTTCAGAAAGCTCAGCAGCAGCTGAAGAGATGAGCAGAGGAAGAACTTGAGCTGTCTTTAATCAGAGAAACACAGTGTGAAGGGAGACAGGGCTTTGTTGTAATAGTCTAACAAGGAGGGAATCAGCTTTCATAACAGCTTCCCAGAGAAAAAAAACCAAACAAAGCCCAATAAAAACATCATCTTGGGTACTTTGCTGGAAGACAAAAGTACTTCTGATGATTTTGAGATCTTAGTCACAGAGGAGGATGACTGCAAGATGTTCTCCTCAGTGCTAAAGGCTAGAATCGAGGTTCAGCTTCAACTTAGTACTAAGAATTGTGCAAGGTGCTACCTCCGAAGCCTGCAGATTGTGTTCCCTGCTTAGTCACAAGGAGTAACTTCACTTGAAAGGGAGAAGATTCCTTTTTACCGCATTAGAGAGAGAACAGAAGTTCCTGGAGGGAAGATAAGGAGCAAGTTCCAAAGTCTTGGTGACTTCAGAGAGCTGCTGAAGGACAAACCTCTGTGACGGCCACTGCCACGTTCCCCAAGGGCAGGCCAAGACCCCCCACTCTGAACGCTACCAGAAGGTTTTCTTTCATGCTTTATGTTTAGTTTTCGGTGCATTTTTATCCTTCATATCCAGACCTGTGTGTGTCCACAACAGAGCTTAAAACAGAGCAAACCTGCCTACAAGGTATTCTCCAAAGTCTTACGAACACTTTTAACACCCTTGAGAACACAATTTCCTTTAATTTTAACTGGCCTCCGACACATCTGCTGCAAGGAATGTATCTGAAACCACTCTTCCTCACACTGAGCAGGAAGAAAAGCACACATTTATGGACAGAAAATCAGCCACCTAAACTTGCGTAATGTTCTCAGAAGGACAAGCACCAAGTGGTGCCACAGACCTGGAGGACATGTGGAGATACCGTACATCATTTCCATGGCACTTTTAAGTCAGCTTTACTGAGTTACCCACTAAACTGCTGTAATTACTTTTGTCAACACTGTTAGGCAATTACAGATACATAACTCTGCTATAACATGCATACGCTGGGGGTTATTATCTGCTTTTATTTCCACCTGGCAACCGTGTCACACACTCAAGACTATCAAGATGTTTCATCACGTCCCTCTTGTTGAACACTCCCGGACTTCACAGCACTTCTTCTCTTGCGTTTTTCCCCCCCTCAACGACACTTTTAGGCCTTGCCTGCCTTCTCTCTCCTGGATTTCTCATATTTTATCCACTCTCCTCCATCCTCTTCCTCTACCCCTCCCCGTCAGATGAAGGAAGCTCTATTCCTTCCTCGCTGAACCTCACACCGCTTCCTGGCCACATTGTTCATCTCTGCCTCTTTGTGTATTTTCTCTTCCTGAGCAGCGCTGGGAACCCCTCCCAAATTAAATTCCATCTGTAAACTTCATTAACAGGCTGTTTACCTCTCCCGCAGAACTATCACGAAGGTGACTGAGCAGATAACCCTGGAGTCGGTAACACACCCATCTCCACACCAACTCTGCTCTCTGAGAGCATCTTTGCATCTTAAGGACTGCTCTGCGTGTTGTGCGGGTGTTCCCAGTTCGAAACAGTGGGAACTCCAATATTCTTTTAGAAAATTATTGAAAAACTTCCCTGGTGGGAAACTATGCTTCTTTTCCTGAATTCCCGTGTTCATTACAACTCGATGCACTCTTCTAAAGGTCCCGATGGCCCGTTACAGATCTTTTATGACCCATCACCACCCATCACATTCACTGTAACTCAGATTTATTAGTAGGATAGACGATGGTATCTGCAACAGAAAATTTTACGTACGGTCACTGTTCCAGATTTACCTAACATTGTATACATTGCACGTGCACTTGCATTAAGTTTTAAAGTCGTTTCAAAGTCAGTTCCTGCAAGAGAGCTGTGTTATTCCTCACGGAAAAACAGAAAGCTGGTTACTGCTGAAATGTGGTGTAAGACAGAACTCGCGGCGTGACGAGTTTAGAGGAGGCCAGGGGTCGTTCTGCTCACCACCTGAAGATGACGGGTGTCTCATTCCACTTTTAAAGACTAGGTACAAGCCACAAGGTCCTGGCAGAGCCAAAGCCACAGGATAGGAAGGAATAAAAACGAAGGTTTATCTGCCAGTTCCTTCAAACACTTGTGTTACCTGTCAGCCGAACAGTCAATCAATCAATCCTACCTTTCAAATATTTACATAAAGCACAGGGTGGGGAAAAAGAAGGATCCATTTCAATCAGACATTACGGAGAAAACCCCGACTTTCATTTACACAAGTCTTAGCTTCACCATCAGCTTTTTCAGCAGCGAGTGCTACAGAGACAAACCCAACCAGCTTCAGAATCCCACGGTGCAGATCCCGTGGAAGTGCGGCCAATCCTGCTCGCAGAACAAGCTTTTTACTCCACATAAAGCAACGTCCGCGGACACACGGACGCTCCCTGCTCTGACAGACGCTCGGGCAGCAAGCAGAGCTCTGCAGGACACGCCGATGCCCTGCTCCTGGGGAGCTGCACCAAGAGCCTTGTGCAATCACCAGGAGAGCATCTACCCCTTGGCATCAGGGGTCTGAGCCCAGCTTTGGATTCTAAGCGAAGCCCAGAACTGATACTTGAACACACAGTGTTCAGTAGGGAAGAAAGTCTTAATTTTTCGAATAAAAAGCACATTACGATGCTTTGCCTTTATCTAAACCCCAGCATTCTGGTTTAAAATAAGCCTCTCTGGTATTGCAGTAACAGGAGCTACAGACAATTGATCAAATGGTTCAGTAAACTTAATGAGTTTCTCTTTTTTTTTTGTACCCTTGCAAAGCTTTTCTCAGATTCATGGAGCTTCAGAGAAATTAATTCAGTAACAAAACATCTTTATGAAACAGGAAAGGGGTTAATCTTTGCTTATTTGTAACAGAAGCCAAGACCGAGCAGGACATAAGCTTCCAGCCATGTCAACAAAGCAGGGTTCCAAAACTCCAGGTTCCTCCAGAGCACCACGCTCTCCCAACAGCCCCAGCAACATGTAGTTACCACAGAGTATTTTAAAGGCAAAATAAATAACTATATGACCAAAGCCTCGCATTATTTTCACCTTGTACTAAACCCTGTTAGACTACAACGTTTGAAGTAACCACCCGGCCCAACATTTCTGTTATGTCACTGACATGCCTCATCCCAGAAACATTAGACAAAGGTCAAACTGACAAACAAGGAGGTTTGCTAATAGCACAGAGCAAACCCTGACCGCACGTTTAACCCTTCGGTTCAGGGAGCTGCTCTCAGAGCCTGGGGCTGAGCCCGTTTGGAAGGTGCTGAGGGTACGTGCAGTGCCACCATCGTCACAGAGCGAGGTGGACCAAGGGCCTGCGCCGGCCCTTCCCGGCACAGAAGGAGCCTTTTCGTCTTCATGGAGCCATCCTGCAGCCCACGCGCTGGTTTTTGCTTCCACCTCGCCTAGGGAAAGCTTCCTCAATCTATATACTCGTGACAATATAATAACAGGGTCTAGCTGAGACAAGCCCGGTTTTGAAAGTCAAAGTTGTACCTGGATCGTGCAAAATGGACACAGTTTTAATGCTTTAGTGTCCCCAGTGACGGGTTTTTTAAATAGAACTGAGATGGTATCAACAAACAAAAATAAAAATACTTAAGAATTAACACATACTAAGAATAAAAGGTTTTAAATTAAAATTTAGGGTCAGACCTATGGGCCAAATTAATTTCACTTAACTTCAGGAACCAAAGGAGATGCTAATTTTAGAAGCATCGCTACAGTGAACACTCACCTCCTCAAAACCGAGAAACACTAAAGAGCAAAGATTAATTCAAGCCTCTTTCTCCGCCTCCCCACTACCTAATGTAGGACACTGAACTTGGGATAATTATATTCCTAAATTTTAGGCCTCAGCACAACTAAACTTAGATGAGATTAACCAAGGCATGAATATAAATTACACTCATTGATATGAAGGAATTATTAAGTTATTTTATTTTCTTATTTCTGATGCTGAACAGGGAATCACAGAACGGTTTGGCTTGGAAAAGACCTCAAAGCTCATCTCGTTCCAACCCCCTGCCATGGCAGGGACACCTCCTGCTAGACCAGGTTGCTCAAGGCCCCGTCCAACCTGGCCTTGAACACCTCCAGGGATGGAGCATCCACAGCTTCCCTGGGCAACCTGTGCCAGGGTCTCACCCCCCTCAGAGTGCAGAGCTTCTGAATTTCTAATCTAAATCTCCCCTCTTCCAGTTTGAAGCCATGACCCCTTGTCCCGCCATTAATCATTACACATAATGATATGACTATACTTAATCATTATACATAATGATTAATTATGATAATTCTCATAATGACTATACATTGTTTTTCCTACCTGTAATACAGATTTTCCTGTTAACCTCTATTCTATTGCTCAAGACAGGAGAATTGGTTCTCGAAGGTGTTGACCTATTGTTACTTCCCAGTGGCTTCTAAAGCTACAGCTGCTGAGGACAGAAAAAGAAAACCAAAGCAAGCACCATGAGAGAACTGTAATAGTTGTCTCCAACTGATAACGCTAAAATAACAGACAGAGGCATTAAAACCACCAACCTCCATTATTTATGCTACTTCTCTCTATTTTGGAAGCTGTGGTGTTTCAAAAGGCTTGGAATGGTCACAATTTAAACCATTTTTCCCCTGCTACAATCCATAAAGAAATAACAAACGGGGCCAAAGGTCTGTAGTTTTTCATCTTAGTCGTCGATGGCTTGAGTGGGGCCAAGAGCTGGAGATAAGCAGGCGGCCTTTTCAAGGAGAGAGTGAGAAGTGTTTCCCTGTAGTGCTTACTCTTGCCATTTTAATCACAAGTCTTGCAGCATCTGGCACTTTTCCTCAGCTCCACTTCAGGGCTTACGATTGTGAGAATCTCTCTTTTCTCAGAAAATCTGCACCGAGCTGAAAACCATACGCCCCAAAGGGTTAAACAAGCAGAGAGCAGCACGTCCACTTGAGTATTTTTCAGCATCTCAGGATTAAGCGGAGCCTCAAACCATGGCTCTGCTAGCGGTTTTAAGCTTTAAAAGAAAAACTCGAAATATTTGAAGGACTTTCACGAAGGAGGAAACAAATTCCACGGCTCGCTGCGAACACGGAGTGAGAAATTCCAGCTGCAGACGGACCGAGCCCGCTGCTAACGGGCTGCAAGCGGTTAAGGAGCAGACGTGAGGCCGCGTACGCGGGGCTGTGTACACGGCACACACCCTGCATCTACGTGCAGGTATTTCCCAAACCCCGTGTGCCACGGAATAGACGCCTGGAGCCCTGCGGGGACGGCACATTGCGGAGCCGGGCAGAGGACTAATGACAGCCTGAACAGCATCCACCAACGTGTGTGCTCATCTTCAGCCTTCTTCCCCTAAAACCTCTGCGGACAGGGAATGACCTGATCTTCACCGCTCTCCTTACCCTCGCTGAGTCACTCGAGCATGCTGTAAAGTCAGAAATAACAGAATTCATTCCCCTCGGATTGACCTTTTCCTGTGCGAGGTTTTTTAATAAAGCCACCAAGCAAAATCCATTGTTTTTATAAATATTACTGGGACTGCCATTTACACAAGCCAAGGCCTTGGAAAGACCAGCAGAACCACTTACTAATCTCAACTCGGTTGTGGAGACGGGAAACAGACTGGATGTGCTTTGAAGTGTTGAAGTCTTGAAATGGGAAATTAATAATGAAGAAAACCATTCAAAATACTCAAAAGCAGTTTCTACTACGTATTACTGCTTTCAAAAGCAGCTCTGAAATTCACTCCTGAATTATAATGTGAAAAGAAAGTTTTCACACCCAGGTTTAGAAGAGAGCTTCCTCGCACCCTTCTCACATCAAACAAGCATTTTACTTCACATTTATTTAACTGGAGAAGGTGGCTCCTTATAAACAACCTTCACCCTTCTAAAAATACCCGCTACTTTGATTTTCCAAGAACACAACGTTGAGTCTCTACCTTAGACTTTCCAAAGCCTTGCAAGGAACCCAGAAATCGCACCGCTTTGTAATACCCAGAATTTCACTCCCTCACCACGCGACTGCCGGTGTTCATAGTTGGCTCTGTCCCACCCAGAGAGGCAAAAGTAGCCCCAAAGTGAAACAGCTCCTATAAACCAGCACTATTTGGGTAAAGATAGGGTTTTTTAAACAGATACACACCTATGCAGGTCACAGGAAGAGGTAAAAATCAAGCTGGAAATAGGGTTTTATAGGATAAGCCAATGAACCACAAGAATACCTGCGATGCTGGTTCATCCTCCCATTTCTCTTTGACCGAAAACTAAAGGCCAAGAAGAGAGATTAAATCTAAAACTTGTGTTTAAGGAACAATTACTGTAAAGTTCCCTGTAAAGGCAGATTAACACCCAGCAGTTGTAATTCCTTGGGACCTGTAACGTTAGGTGAAAGGACGCCGTCAAAACAAGCTGCCCATACCTTTATCCCAGACGGAAGAAACGCTGAGCTGGAATGAGTAATAAACGCATTGTGTTGGTGCCTTTGAAAAAAATCCTTCTCTGTTCAAAGAAGGAGCCGCAACCGTGAGCCTCCATCCACGTGCTGGAGCTTTCCTAGCTTAAGTGTTTTGTTTTGGAACACGGGAGCATGTTTGGTGGGGGGAAGGAAAGGGATGCGGGAAAGGAAGCCAGTTTCCTGGCATACCCTTAGCGTAATTACACAGACAAAAAGATCAATTACAGGCATTCATTCAGACTAATTATTCTCCAGCTTACAGCACAGACATATTTAACTTAACATCCAATAAATCAGATCGTTCAAGTATTGGGAGAAATCTACCCACGCTGGTGCAAACCGCCAGGTTACTCTGGTCCTGGTACCTACCGGCTTCATTTAACATTTTGAGTCGTCTTCCTTTACCTCACCGTTCAAAATACGCAGAAAATATCACTGTGAAAGGTGATTTTCAGAGCGCAGGAGGTCTCGTATACACGGAAAGTGAGCTGTCCCCAAGGGGCTGAGCCCGGCATCCTTACACAGAGGGGTGGCCGCGTGTCGGGCTGTGCCCCAACACCTCCATCCGGGGCAAGCTCAGCTCCCACAACAGGGAACGTCTCACTAGGGAAGGACAAGGAGTGTAAAACTGCTCCACAATTCAACCACAGCGACAAAGAGATGGCTCTCAAGAGCAGGCACCTCTCTGCAAGACCGTGTCTTGAAGGCTTCTAAGCAAAGGTCAAGAGCTTCCTTCCAGAACGCACAAGAGCCAATATCTTAGCAGCTCTGCTGTCTTTCCCTAATTTTAATATTTAGGCCAGGAAAGATCTTTAATTGGAGGGGGGAAAGAAGTTCTAATTTTTTTGTATTTCAAAGGAAATGACCAAGCAAAAAGGCATTCTTCAGAACCTCAACACGAGGCCCAAGGTGCAGGCCAGCCGGGGGCCAGGTGACACACAGCCCCTTTATAGTAACCTGTTTACTTGGTGTCCAACCCCTCCTAACTGTCCAGAGTGGATCCACAAACCCAAAAAGAACCAAGTTTTCTGTTCAGAGAGGAAGGAAGAACAAAGCAGACAATGATAAAAACACCCCTGAAGGCTACTACGGACACTTCTGAATCAGGACAGTTGGGTTCGGGGCTTTTAAAGATGATTTTAAAAATACAACGTAAAATTAAAACCCTTCTGTATCAAACAAGGCAAAAACATTTAAAAACAAGCAGGAACCGTATTACTGAAGAGAAACAAGGCTGCTCTGGATGTCACTCATTGAGAACTCTGGCTCTCGGGGCTCCTCAAACAAGTACAAGTACAAAGCCCGTGCAGAACCGAAGAAGACACACGTGTCACAGACGTTTAATTCCCCTCTAAGACCTCTCAGTTGTTTAAGATTAAGTTTAACCTTGTGATTCAAGAGAATGAAAACTGCTGATGGGTGCTTGTAAATGTTCCAAATGCTGAAAGGCAAGTAAAGCCAACCGTAATAATAATAATAATAATAATAATAATAATAATAATAATAATACTGCAATAGTAATCAGTATAGCATCACAGTAGTAATAATACTGCCACGGCAGTTTGGTTGAAGCTGAAGTGTGGAAGTGTCCCAGGAACTGCCTGTGCTGGTCCATGGCCACCGACGGCACAGACCGCAGGAAACCAGCAACTCATCCTGGCCAAACACGAAGCTACTGTGCAAAAACATCTAGATTTAAAAAAAAAAACCAAAACCAAAACCAAAAAGCAATGTATGGATATTCTGTTACTCGATCTACAAGATGTAAAGAGCTGGTGAGAAGGTGTTTGGTCCTTATTCTGTTACTCATTCACAGAGCAGCAGGTGCTGCTGTGTTGAATCCGCATCTGCATTCGATGTCCATCAGCACGCGCTAATCCCACGCCCACGATTACAGCCAGAGACCTTGTCTGGGTGAAGGCGATAAGGAGCTGACAGGTGATGATATCCCCTTAGATCTCCTCTCGCTTCAGATGGGTGGTTACAAAAATCGTTGAAGGCAAAGGCTTTCTTCTGCACCACCTTTCATAGCAAGACACGCTGGGACTGACCAATGGCCGTCAAACCTGTGACTCAGAATGTTTGTTTTACATTTGCATGTCTACACTGCGATAAAACTGGTGTCTTACTTCTCTAAATAACATTAAAGTATCAAGTATCACCCTTCTAATCCAATTAAATCCAAGTTTCATTCTGAAAATCTTGGTCATTGCCAGCTGGTGATGAAAGGGAAACAAGCATCACCAGGATGGGAACAAAGTAATTTTCTTTGGCCAAGTGAATTCCGATGTGTCAGCTGCAAACCCAGGAACTGCTTATTTATCCCATGCAAGAGCAAATCTAGCCTGGCTGGTCTGCAGCAAGCTGAAGTTTGGACTAGCAAAAGGTGATGTGTAAGGAGATAAACGGCTCGGGTAACAGAGGTGTCAAGGCAAGGGGAAGCGGTGGAGCTGGATGCCTCAAGACTCTCCAGCTCAGAAAGACCGACACTAAATCCAGCAGCACAGGGAGCAGAGAAGTGTCAGCTGAGGCTCAGTGGAAGAGGAGGACGCAGAAGACACGGTCACTGCGTGCAGATGGCTGTGTGGAAGGCCGCGAGGTGATCGCGCAGCAGCCGGGGGCTTGAGGAGCCATGTGTCCAGAGACACGGGGCAGTACCGAACAGATGGCTGTTGGGCTGCCTATTATTTGCATTTATGCATAAGTAACAGACAAAGGAAGTTGAATAGGCAAAAAAAATTGTGTTGTCTGAATGCTCAATATAGCTCTGACTTTCAGAATTAATTGATCGCCGTAATTTTTACAAGTCTGAGGCTGGTCTTCTGCACCGAGAATTCCCTGCACCCCACTGCGGACTCCCCTGCCTGCGAGCCCGGCAGAGCAGAAATCTCACACAACTCCTGTTTCGGGTCCATCTCCCCTCCGTTACCAACTTCACTTCTTCTCCTCTATCTCTTGCCCTCTGTCCACTTCACCTTCCCATCTCCTCCTCATTGTATTTTCTCATCATTTTAAACTACTGGTGGATACACAGCCGGCTCATACCTCCCAGCCGTGGTTTCTCTCCGTTATCTGTGCTTCTGTCAACGGGCGAATTCCGATTAAGGAACACACGTGCCCTGCACCAAACCCTCACTGCTTAGTCCTCAAAGACCTTCTGAAGGCGAGTGCAAGAAAGGATTTATTCGAAATATTCGAAATCTCATTTTCCTAAGTATGTAAAAGGCAAAACAACGAATCTCAATTTCCAGCTGCCTTTCTCAGCACTACCGTGGGGATGAAAACCACAAAACTTTATTCATCTGAACTATTGTAAAGTCAATAGCTTCCAGAAGGATTAAAAAGCCACCACTAAACAAAATAAAGCACCTCCCCATCTGCAAAAGGTACACGGCGTGGATGTGGAGAGTGATCTTGTCTTCATTGTGCCACCAATAACAGAAAAAGGAAGTAGAGACTTGACTAACTCCACAATAAAAGGTGAATGTGTCAACGTTAACGAGCGGTACACAATTATCATCAAATATTCGATTCCACTTTTTGAGCTGCAGGATGGCAGTAACTATAGCAACCCCCACCAAACGTCAACAGCTTGGTGAGCACGATGCTGCAGAAGACTAATAAAAGCAGATGACAACACAGACACCTGCAGAAAGAGGAAAGGAACAACGTTCTCCAGTTTACAATCATCTCGCTCAGCTACGTAAATGGAAAACAAGGGAAGCAAACCAACACTGGAGAAGTCACGCACAATTCAAATGCCCAGACTAAGAGGGCTGTGAGGAGGACCTGGGGCAGCCTAGGATGAAGAGAGAGGTCCACCAGCTCTTCCTCGAGAAACTGCTGAACAAGGTGCTCTCACACAGCTCTGGGTGCCCATTTCTAAGGGCAAATTGTGATGTACTACAGTAAGGACATGACTGCCCAAAGACTATCTTCAACAAAAGATTACTTTTGAAGTTACCTGAAGACGCTGCTTGACTGAGCCCCAAGGGTGAGAGCAAGCCAACGTCTGCAGGAGCAAAGCCACATCCAGCGAGGACAGTGTCGTGCCCTGCTCTCATCTATGGGCGTGAAAAGGCCTTCAAAACCCAAGCTGGAGAAGTCAACAGTTCTAACAGCAAGTCACCAGCTTGGTTGTATCACTCAACTTTTCAGGTGTTGTGTAAGGTAAATCCAAGCAATTAATACTCCACGTATCTGCACGATGACTCTGAGAAAGAATTAGGGAAAACCCTCAGGGAAGGAACACACAAAGGACTCCCAACACCATTCCCCGCTTATGCATCAAGAACTGCTTTACTCACTGAAATTACAACCCGGTAATGGCAGCTGAATTGGCAACTGAATTACAACTGAAATGGCAACACTGGTGCAGATTCACGATCGTGGGAAGCGTAGAGAAGTAACACAGGTACCGCACACAAGGAGACAGCAGGATCTCCTCCACAGGGACAGGGATCCGGCCAGTCCTCCCAGATCAGCGCCGGGAGAGGCCGGCTGTGGGGATCCCATGGCAACGGGCTGCTGCCAACAGCCCCGACTGCACCTCCAGACCCGACCCACCGTCCTCCAAACACACACAGCCGGAAAACGGGAATATCCCAGTACGAGCTCCTTCCCAACAGCAAACTTCTCACCTTGCAGAAAGCCCCAGGTTTAACGTCTCTTTGAGACGAGGGGATCACAAGCACCAGGAAGCACTGCTGACAAGGAACACACACACGTTCACGAGGAAGGGGCGAGCACAAAGATAAGAGCCACGAGTTCTACCCTTTCCTATTAGAAAATAAATAGAAATAAATCACTGGAATGGCTAAAATATTGTTCATCTCTAATTTTTCCTGAATGACAATAGACGCTGCATCTGTAGAAAACACTTCCAAATATTACATTCAGGTTTGTAAAAATGTGTCTGAACACTATGAAATTTATATTCATTCTACTACTGTAAATGCATCACAGTTAAAATGCAGCAACGGAAGCAAAAAGAATTCTGGTTTTCCTAAGGCCAGGGGCCTGACTGCTTTCGATGGTGGGTCCGTGGCAGCAGCACAGGAGTCAAAATGTTTTTCAGAGCTCCTACAGCATCTGAAGCGTGTGTGAAAACCCCTGAAGATAACATGTGTGATGGAGTAACCTGTCTTTATAATAGAAGATTTTAATTTCTTAGATGTCTTTGGAATCTTAGATGTCTTGGAATCTTTGCATTACCATATGAAAGAAGTGAAGGATGCTGTTCAAGCACGTCGGGATCTCCCTAGGCAGCAGTTCGAATTGCTGCTTCCTGTAATTACCTTGATTTATTTGCAATTTTAAAGACAAAACAACCTATGGAATTTACCACATGGGGTGGGGGGAAATACGTGAATATACCAATATTAATAATGAGGGGGAAAAAAAAGAAAAACAAAAACCACACATGTGCAGGAAGATACCAGTGCAACCACCACAGATTTCACTGGTGTTTCACACTATCATACATTGCATTCTCTTTGCTGAGACTTTTCCCCTCCATTTTGTCTCTTTAGCTTGTTGACATTTGAGGATGATTTCTTAAGCACTGGAGACAAACACACCCAACAAAAGTGTCCTGGTAGTGAATTAAAAACTTCAAGCCCACCTCAAGAACCACCCGTACGGAGCACGGGGACATGAGTGCCATTTCCTTCATCACTCTTGGTGACGAAACCCTCGTTTACCTTGTGTGCTGCTCCTGCACCCTGAGCTAAGGGCCTCACAAAACCAGCAACGACAACTCAGAAGCCACCTCGGAGCTCCATGCTGTCCAAGCAGCGTATGGCCAGTACTCCCTAGACACCTGACCTTGCACGTTCTCAATGGAGACTCCCCGTTGGCTTGTCCGTGTGCTGGCTGCGCTGACAGCTTTGGAGCCTGGTGCTCAACTACCCAAAATAGCTTCGTATCAGCTAACCCAGAAACCGCCCGCACGCTCCCTTCGCAGGCCCCGTCTCAGCCCCGGCCCGCAGGGAACCAGGCAGTCGACTTCTCAGCCTGAAAAGCAACCACGGAATCCTGCCCTTCACCTCCTATTCTCTACCCAGCTCTCAAGCCCACAAAAGAACCACTCTTCCAGTTCCATGACAACTTGGGGGTTTTTTTTGGTTCCTTTCTTTTGAAATGGCCTCTGGCAAGGAAGCATGTCAAAGACTTAAAAGGGAAAAAAAAAAAGCAAAAAAAAAAGCAATTCAAATATATTCAGGTCAATTGGATTTCCCTTGTCCACAGGCTCATTGACAACCTCACAGGAAGCCAGGACATCGGACGAGGTGGTGTTTTCCCTCCAGGAGCAAGGACAGCTCTTTCCCAAGAGACTCACGTGCTCAGTGACCTTACAGCTTTACAATCTGCCACCTTGCCAAGGGCAGAAGTCGGACTCGTGAGCCCACAGAGCTCCAGGTCCCGTGGAGCCATGGTTTTAACAGGAGGCACAGTTTTGTTGGCCAGTCTCCAAGCCATTCAGAGGTTTCTCAGTGCTGGAGCTGCATCTTTAGGTTTTGCCTTTTGGGGGGGTTGTTTTTTAAGCCACGTGCCTCATTTACATGCAGTTCCCTCTTTTACAACTGTCTGCACACTGGATTTTCTTGGCTTGCTCTCCCCATCAACAGTCCTAACCCAGCAGTCTTGTGATGGCTTCTGCAAAGCAGCTCTCACACCAGGACCCTCTTTAGCTCCTGGCATCACTTCAAACCAAACCTGGAAGCCCACCTTTCCTTGCTGCATTACAGATGGACCTTCAGGTCACCTCAAGCAAGCTGCACCAAACAAGGCCATGGCAGTTCCGGCAAGGAGACTCTAACGCAGTTGGTGACACAACACTGGGGTAAGAGCTGTGAAGCAATCGATGTGTCTGTTGACCCCTCTGTAGGCGGTGGAAGGCTGTTAACTTCCCAATCCCATAAATACTCTGACATAGTTTACTGGTTAGTTACGGAGTTTCTTACAATATGATAGTGAACCACCATTGCTAAACCACCGGATTTTAAACACAATCTGGAAAAATCTACCTTCCAATTAGCACCCAACCGACAGGCACCATTTAATACGTGTTGAGAAGGGCTACTGCAAAGTCACAAGTAGTCGTATGTGGCACCCAACCTCCTCTTGCATCCTTGAGGGCTTTCAAAACTCTACAGATCTTTTGAAAACATAACCAAAACAAATCCCAAACTCTAAAGCCATCCCACAGAAGAACACCGTCCTGTGACAGCGGCTTCTACCAGTGGGGACTCGTGCCCTAACACTGGGACCACATTTTCAAAATAATTACTTGAACTTCCAACACACGGACATGGAGTTACACCATCTTCACAAAAGCAGAACCATTACAAACAGCTTTGAGTAGGAAAAGCACAAGTGAACAAAAAAATCCAAACTTGGTTGCACCCATTTCCCTTTCTTAACACAGAACCTAGAAAGAGACTCCCTGATCCAAAAAGAGATCCAAGTATGTACTCAAAGAATGGGCCAAAAAAAAATTTTGCATCCCCTTCAAGATACCAGCAGTAAAAGCCTGGAATATTACAGAATCCCAGAATGGTGGGGGCTGGAAGGGACCTCTGGAGATCATCTCACCCACCTCCCTGGTCACCCAGAGCAGGAGGCCCAGGATCACGTCCAGACACCTTTGGAATCTCTCCAGAGGAGGAGACTCCACAACCTCTCTGGGCAGCCTGGGCCGGGCTCCGACACCCTCACACCAAACAAGTTTTTCTGTGGGTTTTAGGTGGAAATTAAACATCTCTGTGATTGTTGAAGGGGAATGTTCTAGATATTTTTGATACAGTTTGGAACTGCAGTTTTGCTGTCTATTTCCAAGAAGTTTTAGAGCTTCCCTTGCTCGCTACATCTTCTGTTTCATTTTTAAATTAGGACGGCAGTTTTAAGGTGTCCACGTCTTGAAACGCTGCATACAGGAAGACAGAGTTGGTAGCACTTAACAAATGCTTGGAAAGATTCAAAGAGCTAAATGCTGCATTTCCTTTAAAGCTCTTCCTCGGTTTAGAGGCTGGGGTCAGCCAGGAATAGAAACCTCAGTCACTTCCTCCCTCCCTCCCTCCTGATGGTATCTGGTGCAGCTTAACCAGAGAGCTCTCATCTGCAAGATGGAACAAACCGTGTCACAGAACAAGCGGGACCATTAGCAATATCCCAACCTCCTGACCGTCATTTAATGAAATACCAGATGTTCCAACCTCTAACGTGTTAAATGAGTCTTTAAAGAAGAAGCTTTAAAGTGATAGAACAGGTCCAAGCTCATTAGTCAAACCAGTTGCTCTGGTTGGAAGAAGCTGTCAGATATCTAGTGTGACGAAGAATGTCATCTTGCAGGAATCCTAGTATCAGCTGCTCTCTTAAATAAAAAAGCAGGCTCTGCTACTCACAATAAAGAACTCTGAGCATCCAGATTTTTACAACATTTACACGCTATACAAGGAGTTTTAGCACTAAATTTCATGTTTATTAAATCATGCCCATAACTCGGCACTTTGTTTGAACCAACCTGCCTTCTCCAAGGAGTAGCCAATTACAAAGCTAGTTAGATGGTTTTTGGTACACACGAAGGTGTCCGAACAGCTTCCCTGCCAGCCCAGAAAACGACAGATGTGTGGGGCTTAGTAGAAATACGTGTTCAGGAAGAGCAGAATTCGCCAAGCTGCATGAAAACGAAACCAAGGGACTTTACGAGAGACCAGAACTCAGATTTTTAGAACAGATTACTTCCCACGGAGATCGGTGTGGCCAGATGACCTTTAAGAAGCCTGGGCTGGGCTGTAACGTAGTGGAATGGGTTAGAGAAAATGCTTCTTCTGGAATATGTACCAACGTAGCAGCTCTCTTGTCTACAGACAGCACCAAGGGAGACTGTATCTGTGATACAGGATCTCTTCCACACTTGAAATACTACCGAGAACATACAACTTAACATTTGTTTTTCTTTAAAACCTTCAGCTCATCAGTATTAATTTGGCCAAAGCAAAGAACACAAACCCAAGTCCCCACTTTCCTCTGAGAAGGGATTACATAATTTATAAAATTAATAGGCAAAAAAGACACACTCTTTTGAGAGGGCATCATCTTCTCTGCATCGTTCCAATTTTAGTGCACGTGCTGCTGCCGAAGTGAGCGCACATCCTAAAATTGGAACGGACGCAGACCAGCATGGCCCGTGCACGAGGCTGGCACGCCAATTCGCGAGCTGTTCCCTATTGGCTTCCTGCTATAGTAAACCTGACCCATGGGCCACGATGCCTTTAGAGATACACCTGCTCCAGCGTGGCCTTACCTACAGCCACAGCCTCTTCAGAAGTGCCCTGCGCCAACACAGGCCTCACCCACAGCTGCAGTCCCTCCAGGGACCCGTACCTGCTCGGTCATGGGTTTGTCCATGGCCACATGCTTTGAGGTGCTCCAGAATGACCTCAAGTACAGCCACCGATGCTTCAAGGTGTATCTTCTCCAGTATGGACTTATCCTTGGGCCTCAATCCCTTCAGAGGTGCAGCTGCTGTGGCACAGAGAGAACCACAGCAAGAGATGCTTTGACATGTACCTGGCATGGGCTTGTCTGTGGCCATAGACACTTGATGTAACAGACACATATTCCATCTAGGCCACGGTACCGAAGTCTGGGTGGGGTGATTTTAGGAGCCTACAGACAATTAAGGCTCCTCTACTGGAGAGGAGACTTCTCTTTGGCGCAGGTTGTGCCTCACCACTTGTCAACACCACACACATCAGCAGGGCTTGTGAGCTGCATTGATTACAGGCTACAAGGACAGAACGGGCTGGGTCTGGGGATCCCAACGGCCCCTCCAATCCTATCATCTGCACTACTGCAACCGCTTGCAAACGGGCAGCGTATTTCCCCTCTTCTCCTCCTCCAGCTCTCTTGGTACGTACTCAGTGTCGGCACTACCCGGCGTCCATAAACTGCTGATCCGTGCCTGAGAAAGCAGCTCCCTGCCCAAAGGAGAGGGCTCCTCCGGCTCCTCCCACAACCTCTGCTAATTGATGCCATCCAACTCCCCTGTTGATTTAATCTCCGTTTTAAGTCAAGTTCTTCCCACTGATTAAAGACCAATTCATAAAGCATTGCAGCATTCAGAAAGCAGCGGAACTGGTCATTTCATATGCAGGCTTCTAACGCTTCAAGGAACACTTATTAACGTCAAACCGCAAAGTGAAATTCCATACTCCTTCCGTCATCTCCAGCATCCAAAAGCTTTTCTGGATACCAAGTGCAGGATCCCTAATTTTTAAAGCCTTTTTAAAGGCCTGTTCTCAGATAAGATTGTTTTCTTAAAAATTTTGTATTGGCTTATATTCTAATCTATTCCATGTTTTAAAAGAACTAAGACCTAGAGTTCCTTTTGAAAAAAGACTAATTTCATCTACAAGAACATCACCCTCACACTGGGACAACACTATTAATTTTGGAGCAATTCACACACAACCCGAGATGAACAGAAATTCGGCAGGCAAAACAAGCCATCAAAGGACCTGGCAGCAGAAGCAAGCCATGAAAAAAACATGAGAGAGCAAAGAAGAGGTAGGTGAGACACAAACTGAAACCGTGAAGCCTGCAAGTAAGTTTTGGGGTTTGTTTTGAAGGGACCATGCAGACTGCACTCCCGCGTAACCAACCCACGTGTGCAAGCAGCACATGCACCTTTTCAGCACTGAATTATTAAAACCCTTTAGTTGATGGCTTCAGTAAGTTAGTGCTTCAGGAAGGTAACAGAAAACTCCCAGAAAAACAAAAATAAGCAGAAGGACACAGATACGCGGCAATACGTAACGTGTCTGTGGAGCAGATGTGTTGATTTAAAAGATATTGTTTCCAATTCACATCATCTGATCGGAGGAAAAGCTCGAGGAAAACTATACATGTTACTGACAACAGCGCGTTATGGCTGCGTTCACACACACCTCGGTTTTAAGCGATGTATCGCGCAGTCCTTCGCTGACAGCACGTCGATTTGACAGTCAGCCGCCTCCAAAGCCACGCTACACGTCCTCACCTCTTCCGAGTATCAGCGAATGAACTAAAAGTAGTTAAAAGTCGCTGGGGAGAGCAGCAGAGACAGGCTCCGGCGCAGGCCGCTGAAGGCTGGTGCCACACCACAGCCAATTAACACCACAGACGCCCCAAGTGGCTCCTGCTCTCCTGGAGATGCTCTACCATGAAGCAACTGTCCTTTGACGTGTTCTGGCAGCGCTCCCCTGGCAGGGCTCCCCTTCCACACGAAGCCGCACCAGACCCTATTACTACATCATTACCTACGATCACACGCACACCAGGCGAGCAGGTTCCCCAAGCGATGACAAGAAAAATAAACTGCATCAGCTGCTCCTTTCTGTCACAGATACCCGACTCAGCTCGGGAGAGACCGGCACGCGGCAGAGCAGCCTTTCTGAAGCCTGGCGACAAAAATCGTGAAGAACCCCAGAATTTCACACTTATGCTCTCAAAAGCAGGTTCTGACAGCCTCAGAAGACGTGGGTTAGGGACGCACCACGCAGGGTTTGGAGAACTCACAAATGTGCTGAAGGCAAAAGCAGGGCCAAACGCCCACGTGCCCCAAGCAGCAGTGTCCTCTCCACACGTCCAGCTGGGAAGGGAAAGAGTGAACGAAGCCTCTCCTGTCCCACACAACTGGAAAGGAGCCATATAGCGGCTGGAGGATTCTCATCCAAGACCAAAACCTCATTTTCTAAAAATTTCACTAAATTTCCAACCACAGACGTCCTGTTTTCACACCCCTCTCGCTCCACCAGAGATGCAGCCAAGCTACTGCCTACTTGTGAACACAGAGGTCCTGCACCTTCAAACCCCTCTTCTCAATGAGGACTTCCAGGAGAAGAAGGTATTCAAATACTGAGGAACACATCCATAAAAGACCCCAACACACCACACCCCACCCTCCAAGTTTCTCACCCAAGACGAGCCCAAAGTCCTTGGCGCAGCCAGAAGCCCACCACAACAAATCTTTCAGGTAAAAGAAAAGCCACCAAGCTATAAAATCACTTGCATTAGTTGCTTATTTGAATAAAGCACTGATACTCCAGTATTTGCTCTTACCTGACAGTACTGTGATTTTCCCAGGAAGTATTTTGAGGGCGACCTGATTTCTTTTTTAAAAGAAAAATCATGGAAACATAGAATCATTTAGGTTGGAAAAAGACCTTTAAGATCATCAAGCCCAACCATTAACCTAACTCTACCAAGTCCATGGCTAAACCATGTCCCCTCAGCACCACATCTCCACGGCTTGGAAACCCCTCCAGGGATGGGGACTCCACCACTGCCCTGCCCAGCCTGGGACAGCCCTTCACAACTCTTTCGGGGAATAAATTTTTCCCCATGTTCAACCTGAACCTCCCTTGGCACAACCTGAGGCCATTTCCTAAACTAGCATTTCCAAAACCAGCCTCCTGAGCAGTATTTACTCACTTAAAACTAGTTGTGCAAATGAAAACAACCAGAAACATGAACTATCTGAATAAAGCAACAGAAGAGTAAATTGTACCCTGGTCTCAGAAGGTTCATATTAAATCCTGCGTGACCACGATGCATAAATATGATCACGATCTCCAGCTGTTTTCTGACTCACAGTAACTGTACAAATCTATTACAAATAGCAGGAAGAATGTATTACTGTAAAATCTAATATGGAAGCCAGTTTCTTAACTGAATTACAGTAGCAGTGAACTGAATTCAAGAAAGACGTTGTTACTATTTTAGAAATCCTTCCCCAACAGCAGTTTTGCCTTTGCAAGCTCAGGAAAACTGAGGTATTTGACCAAAAAGTGGAAGTTGTGTATAATACTCCATCTCCACAACAAAACGTGTGGAGCTTGTTGGATACTAATTTTCAAAGTGCATCAAAATTCTGATGTTCTAGGAAGACTTCACATGGACAGAGAGCTCCACAGGTACAGCCGGAACACGGAGATGTAACAATAACCAACGGGTACAGACTATATCAGGAGCGCAGCTGGCTGGTACAGAACTGTACTCCAAAGATCTCAAGATGACTTCCGAAGAGCACGATTTCCTCCAGAAATCCACACAATCGTAGTGATTATTGATTTAAGGAACCATTATTATAAGACTCTACATGATATCCTGGGTAAGTAACATCGTGTCCTGGACTCTCAACTTTGGTCTCACACAAGAGCAGCAAGACAAACTGACATCATCTACACTACAGACCTGAGCTCAGAGCAGGAGCCCGGGAGCTGCAGTTACACCTCAGGGCTACTGCCAGAGCACACCTTGGGACACGTGAAGTGGCCGCGTGACCAACCCACAGGAGCAGGACGGATGAGCTTTCGCCACAACACATTTATTTCAAGAGATACAGCACATGGCTCGCACCCAAGAAGACATTGTTTCAGCCAGGAGAAGTCGTCTGGCAGAAAACATCATGGCAGAGGTTAGCGTAAGCTGAGTCAGGTGAGGATGTAGGAGGCATGTGCACAACACGACACCTTCTTTGGAGTGCAGGTGAGGTAAGATGAAAACCTCCAGGAGAGACGACGTTAATTGTGCTAAATTGTTTTCCCAACCCAACACGCTACTTCTGGAAGCACAATTACTCACCCCTCCAGTAGCCACCATGACTGAAGACGCTGGACTCGTTATGCAGGGGTGACAACCCGCACCTCCTTGTTCTTCTGCAGAAAGGCAGCCAGACTTGCACGTCCAGACTCTTGGTTTCCCTTTAATTAAGCCTGTGGACTGAAGCGCTCCAGCACAGGGGCAGAGCACGCTCTGTGCAGGTCACCCCTGCTCGGGTTCCTTTGCAGAGCTGCAGCCACCACGCGTCTCGCTCCCACACATGGGCCAAGGAACTGTCCATTTTGCATTGCATTTTTTCCCACAGATACTTGAAACTGGTCGATGTGAAGTCAGCAGCAAGACAATGAACTGCAATCCTTCTTTTCCTCTTTCTGTGTGTCATCTCTCCCAGCTGCACCGGTTCAGCGCTGTCCCCGGGGGATGAGGCCGACCACTGACGGTCTGTGCCCAGTATTTCCAGAGCTCAGCACTGAGAACAGGATTAACTCCTGGGCTACAAGTGTCTTGGCTACTTAAGCGAAGGCCGTGTTCTAAATGGATAACATACTGTAGTGAATGAGCCAGCGAACCGCTGTGAGGAGAACACAATCTGTACATGCAACAATGCAATACATTAATACTACAGTAAATAAGATTAAAACGTGCGTCCACTGCCAGGCTCCGGGAGACAAAGACTATAAAACCAGAGCGAGCTTAACACAAGCGGCTCCCCGGGTGCGTGGCCAGTGCACTGCACAGTTCAGCATTCCTCCAGAAACTACTGCCATGCACACACACCGTTGCTCCTGCATTTCTAAGAACTCGCGGATGCATTTTAAAGTTCCTTTTTGTACACCAGAGGTGACACACTTCCCGTTATTTTAGAACGTGGAATCACTGGAGCTACGGCCCTGCAAAGCTCTTCCCATCGCCTGGATTGAAAGCGGGGTTGGATTGGTGCGTTACTTGTCTCAGGAGCAACGGCATGGGCCTGTCTGCAGAACGCAGACCTTATGCTATAGGTGTGTGTCAGCTCAGGCAGCCTTCACCTACCCTGGAAAACAAATGGGGAGGTAATTGTGCCCTGCAATCCTCCACGAGCGAGGAGAAAAGTTACTACCGAGAAACGTATGTTCCTTTTCTCCCAGGCAAATTTCTGAGTGCTGAGTACTTCACAGAATGGTTTGGGTTGGATAGGACCTCAAAGATCATCTCGTTCCAACCCCCCTGCCATGGCAGGGACACCTCCCACTAGAGCAGGTGCTCAAAGTCCCATCCGACCTGGCCTTGAACACTTCCAAGGAGGGGGATCCACAACTTCTCTGGGCAACCTGAGTGTCTCACCACCCTCCAGAGTACAGAATTTCTTCCTAATATATTCCTAAATCTAAATCTACCCTCTTTCCGCTTAAGAACATTACCCCTGTCCTACCACTACATTCCTTCATAAAGAGTCCATCCTCCTCTTTCCTGCAGGCTGCCTTTAAGTGCTGAAAGGCCGCAATGAGGTCTCCCTGGAGCCTTCTCTTCTCCAGGCTGGACAAGCCCAACTCTCTCAGCCTTTCCTAATAGGAGAGGCGTTCCAGCACTCTGACCTTTCCATGGCCCTCCTCTGGACTTGTTCCAACAGGGCCATGTCCTTCTTATGCTTGGGGCTCCAGGGCTGGCCCCAGCACTGCAGGGTGTGGGTCCCAAAAGAACTGAGTATGGGGCAGGATCCCCTCCCTGCCCTGCTGCCCACGCTGCTGAGGATGCAGCCCACGAGGACACTGGCTCTGCGACAACGTCCTCTGGGGCTGACTCAGCTCCAGCTCCTCACCCCCGGCACCCCCAAGTCCTTCTCCCAGGGCTGCTCCCAGTGCGCCCATCGTCCGGCCTGTACTTGCTCCCCTCTGGTAAAGCCCAGGGAGCAGACACTCATCAGAACATCCACTGGTGTGGGAACGAACATTTCGCAGGCCAGCGGTAAAGAGATTTAATAAAATGTCCTAAGGAAAAGGCTCCAAATAACATTTTGAAGTGCCAACACTGGATCCCGCATTTGCTCCAAAAAGAAGCGCTCCGAAGAGACCTAGCAGCCAAAGGCTACCAAAAAATAATAATAATAAAATCCACTAGCATCTTTTTATGACCAGCTTAATATAGGTAATAGGATAACGAGCTAAATCTTTCTTGATTTAACATTGTGCACCAATAAAAAAGAAAATATAAAGAAGCGTGGATGCAATTTTTGCAACCACCGCATCAGAGGAGTCAAAGTCATCAATCCAGCACCCGTCCCGCTGAACTGTGAAGGCGGCAGCGCAGGGTTGGGAAGGTATCTGCTCCGGAGCCCAGGGACGTGCTGGAACAGCAGCATCTGGCTTGGAAACTCAGCCAGGCTAAGCACAGGCGCTGGCGAGCAGTACCCAGGGACAGAGACTGAATCTGGTGGGGAAACGGGAGAAATAACATATCTAATTGTGCAAAGCATGAAAACAAGCTTTGGTCTCGGCATTACACCCAAAGTGACATCACCAGGCTCCTCCTCTGCGATTTTCACTACCTGAAGTTAGGCAACATTTTAAAAAATTAATAATAATTTAAAAAAAAATAGCAGAAGCCCCCTCAAGCCCACCTGCTGGGAGTAGCCAGCCGCTTGTTGATCACCAGAATGAGCAGTAACAAAGTAAGAGGAAACTTTTGCATCCCCGAGACAATTTGCTCTCACTGTGTAAAAGTCCTCTTGAACACAGTAAATACGTGACGCGGGAGTTGTGCAATACAGATATTTCACATTCACGGCAGAAGCGTACAATGAGGTTCAGCCATTGAGACGGATAAAAAAATGCAACGGGCAACAAAAATCAACGTGTGTCACATAGCTAGAGCTAGTTTAAAACAGAGATGGTTGCAGGGGAAAATAAATTAGCAGCAATTAATAATTTGGGTTGGACTTATAGAAACCTACTCAGCTATGAGCTACCTGCTAAAATTGGAAAAAGTAGATGACATCTTGCAGGATCTGTCATTTATCTACCTTCTCAGAGCGCCTTAAGGCCCATCCTGCAGGACCTTCTCGATTCATCCCTTTCTGCCAAAAGAAGCAGATTTTTGGCCGTGCGTTTCCAAGACCCAAACCCCAAGAACAGTATTGCATTAAGCTGACAAATCACAACAGAGATTACTGAAACCCCGAGCACTCCCTCCAAATAACAAGTCTGGGTTTCGTATCAAAACAGAATTATTAACAAAGACACATTTCCATATGTACCATACATTACATACTGCTGAGTCAGACAACACTTCAAGTACAACATCCAACCGTGCCAAGCCACCGGCCTTGGCCAACAGCCGAGCTGAAACAATGCGGCAAGACAAACGGACAACTGACCTTTACCATTTCTAGCAAACGATCGCTTTTTTCCCCTTCCTTTTAGTAAAACATCCAAGTCCAAGAAGAATCCTTGTAAAAAGATCGAGCAAGCCTTTGGATCGCGACAGACCAGCAAAACTTTTCCTCCCCTTCCAGATTCTCCTCCTCTTTCATGGCTTCTTTCAGCTCTTGCCCTTTCTTAACTTCCTTAATGATCCTTATCCCCCACAAGCTTAAGTACTAGGAATGATTTCAAATGTAATAAGAGAAGCCGTAACACTGCCAATGGGGCCCAGCTTTTGTAAATTCTGGCTGTGGGCTGAGCGTAAGAGCACACAGAAACCCCCGCGTCGCTTCTCATCGGCCTTCGCCCCCCCCCCAGCGAGCCACATCTCCAGGAAGTCAGAGGAATAAAGAAGCGGAGCGATGGATTTAATGTATATACCACGCAAGAGTCCTACCAGTGCCTGGCTAAAATCATTTCCTTGAAATGTAACAGTTCTCACAGGCGTTTGTGTAATAAATCACAAATAACATCCCATCAGAGACAGACACCACCAAACCCTCTAGCTCTTCAGCGAAGCATTTACCAAAAGCTTCAGCCCGTCGTACTCCTCTTCCAGATACCATCTCACTTCTTCCATTCAAGTAAACCCAAGGCAAATTGGCTCAGGTAACCTACTCCCCCCCCCCCGCCTCCCCCCATTATTCTCTCCACCTCCTTCCTTCTCCCTGGTGCGACCGATCGGCAGCTCGCTCGCTCCGATGGGAGACCCCACCAAAGCAACCCCCTGGTGAAGCTCTCCTGCTGCCTTTGGAGCCCCACTGCCGCTCGAGATGGGTTTGAGCTGCAGCTCCCCGTTCTGCACAGCAGCACAAGCACTGGCAGACTCTCCTCCAGCCCCGCGACGCAGACAGCAACGTATTGATTATTGCCAATTCATTCACGCCCAACGGATTTCCGAAGTTCGTATTCTGCTTGTTAACTTCCGAATCCCTCCCACCGCTCACAGGAAAATGGATGAGTCTTCTCGGTGCTGATTAGCACCGTTCTCATTAAAGGCAGCACGCTGTGCTATCCTTAGAAGCAAAATCACTCCAAAATGGCATGACATCAATTCAAGACTGCGTGTCTATAGAGACGTTACTTGCTCTCCATTAAAACACGCCGATTAAACACTACCTGAACACCAGGACAGAACTGCAGCTCTCCTCCCCATGTGCTTAGGATAGAATTAATATGTTATCAACAGTCAAATAATTCCACCAAGAAACATTCCCTATTAGAAACTGAAGTTTAGCAGTTCTGAATTCTCAGAAATCCCAGCCTTCACTTCACAAAACCAATGCCTGGAAAAGAAAAAAAAGAAAAGGACCGCAGGAACCTGGCAAGATTGTCCTTCCTTTGTTTCTGAAACAAACGCCAATTTTCTTAAGTCTTCCGTGCAATAAACAAACAAATCCACAATACATCACCTTAAACTAACCCAGTTTAGACCAAATATATCTGACAAGGGTCAGGAAGAAAGAGAATTCCTGCTTCAAACCCAGACTTCATTAGGATTGCATACGTTTTAAAAAGAAGATGGAGTTGCCTCTATTTTATGGGAAAAAAAAAAAATTAAGCAAACCCAAACAACGTTTTTGGAACTGGACTTGGTAGTTTTAAAGTGTAAAAATCCTCGGGAAGTAAGAACAGGATAGAAAGAATGAATTTTTATGCAAAATGCAACTAGAAGCCACCCCGTAATTCTTTACGCATTCCTTAAATTAAGGAAAAAACTCAACCACATTATCTTAAGGCAAAAGAGAGCAATAAAATGTCAGACAACCCCGCAGGAAGCAAGAACGTAAACATGCACAGCACAACGTTGCGAGTACTACGGGGTGGTGGAGGCCGACTGCTTCCAACACCCCGAGAAGGCTCCTCGGAACGTTCTCGGAACAGCCACGGTGACACCGAGCACCGCTGTCCTTCGTGCTCTAGGATCGCGTGTACTCTGTACACGTTAGGAGCTCGAGTGGGTTTTTCATCACAGCGTTGTCAGCGACACAAAATTGGTGTTTACGACATCTCCCAAAAGCCAAAGAAACGTTGACGTGGAAACCCTTTGCCCACAAACGCGCTTGGAGCTTCCTAAATAGTTCTGCAAAATAAAAGCAACACGTGAACTTCGCAGAAGTGTTCTCACTAGTGACGTTCCCACTGTCTGCGAGGAATCTGCTGGATTCACCTCCCAAATCCAGCTCTTCTTCCTTTGATTCTGACTGCATAATGATTGCCGTTAGAGATAGAGCGAGAGCGAAATAAAAATCCCCACCAAAGAGCTCTGTGGAACAAACTGAAAACAAGGTGGAAGTTGGGCTGATTATGCAAAAGGGTAGTGCAGAGGATTTCTACTCTGTCTAAATAAATGATAAGGCACATTCAATATTCATATATCAAAGTGGAATCTATCCACAAATTCTGATTTTCCTTTCTGGATTCCTTGTATTACAAATAACTTACGCACTTCTGATTTAAAAAAACCCACACCTTCAGTACAAAAAACAAAAACTGCCAAAGAAATCTAGAACAAAAGCAAGTTAAGAGTTGTCTTCCTGAAACGAGGAAGAAATCCTCACACACCTCATTCCAGCCGTGGGAAAATGGAGCGAGTCGGGCGTAGGGAGAGCGCCGGGACGGGGGGCTGACCTGGGGATCCACCACCCGTGGGGCAACGGGAGAAGAAAGCTAAACCAGAGACTCCATCAGGCGTCTACAATTGCTGGCTTCACGTATACGCGCTTGAAGAGCCGTTTTCTGAGACTCCACAGAACCTCGGCACAGCCCTCTCCCTCCATCGAGAGCAGACGCCGTGCTCGAGCCGCTACACGTTAAACAAAGAGCAGCACGGAGGGAAACCCACAACTCGGGGTTCAGGCTGGAATCTGAACCACGGAGAGAGGTGCCACCGTCACACTCCCCCCAAAAGGGCTGAGGAAAAGTGTTTACCTGAGTACCCGCACCGCTCACTCACTCGTAGAAAACGCTACTACGAAGTCGCTTGAAACACCCCGAAATACCCTGCTCTCAGCAAACCCCCTATCAGCAAACCCCCCTGCAGATCTAGTGAAGAGTTAAATTCCAGGTGTGTTTAAATCTTACTGCAAATATTCTTATCTCTTTAAGCGCAGTTATTAAACAAACCGCGGAGCGTTTCCTACTCGGAATCTTCTTGTCCATGTAAGGCAAACGCAATACCAGGCAAAGCTAGAACTCCGGTTCAGCTTAAATGTAATTCTAGAAATTTACCCAGCAACCAAGTTATTTTTGTGCATAACATTTAAGTAACACTAGGAAGAAAAAAAAAAAAAAAAGACAACCCACAGTGATTGATCCTCTAACCCTTGAGACTGAAGTAGCTTTTGTATACACTTAGATACTTCCTTCTGCACGGCCTTCCTTCCAGCCGGCCTCGTGCGTGGATCCTCCTACCCCCTACTCCACCGTCCCTCTAGGCTGCCTCTTAGAATTCTTATTTTTATTTATTTTTAAGCACGCTCCTCCTTTTGCCGCTTTAATACCAGTAGTCGAGCACTCGGTGAAAGCCACTGTCGCGCCACGGAATAAAGACACCCGAGGGACGTCTGACCACACAGCCACAGGTACCAGGTCGAAAAGATCTGACTTCAAAAGGACCCCCCCGAGAAGGCGGCACGCACGCAGCCGTGCAAAACATCGCGCTGGTAGTATTTTAATAAAGAGCAACCAAAACTAATTACCTTGAATAGCCATTAGAGAAAGCAGGTCTGCCAGAAAGGTTGAGCGTTCCCAGAGGAGCTAACGTCTCATCCCCGGATCCCTGGCACCTATTCCAATTTTCTGAGCCGGCAGGAAGAGATGGAATGATATTAAAAATTGGTTTCTGATCCTGCTGCTGAGAGAGCGATGCAGTATTTAAATCATAGTGATACATCTGTCCCCCAGAGGTGCTGACACCATGGATAGATATGGCAGAGACTTTAGTACCCAGCAGATTCGGCCCAGAGAAGTTTGCCTGACAATAAATTGGGCCCATGTTTTCTTGCTTTATGCCAGGAGTACAGAGTTCAATGAAGTCTTCCTTTTCTGTTTTCACTTGAGGCATTGGCATTTTGGAACTGGGTAAAAGGTCACCACGGTCATTAATTTTAGGTTTAGTGTCAGATAAAATAGGAGGCTTGCAGTCTTCACTGAGATTTCCTTCCAGGAGAAATGCATCATCTGCGGATATAGGGGACAGCAAGCCACCGTCATCTAGCAAGGGGTCAAGCCTCCACGGGCTCCCATTAGGCTCTTTGCCAGGCGATACGGGCGGCAATTCTAAATCCTGGAGAATATCCAGGGTGCTTTGGTCTTCAGAGAACAACTTCAAGTTGCCACCATTTGAGCCAACCTGGCTTTGGACTGCAGTTCCTGACTCTAAGGGGACGTTGCGGCCAGCCATGTCTGGGAAATCCGGCTCAAGCGGCACCTCAGAAGACACTGCTGCTCCCTTGGCGTCCTCGGCCAGGCTCGAGGACTTGTTCAAGCTCGCGATACTTTCTTCCAGGAGCCTGAAGTCCGTTTCTCCAGAAGAGATGGCGATTTGGCCCTGCTGCGAAAATCCAAGGTCGTTTCCCATCACTTTTGAGTCTGTTTCACCCATGTACAGTCCCATCGAGAGCGACACTGCCTTGGAAAGGTCTGGCTGAGGCACATTGTTTACTAATCCTTTCGAGAAGTCAGCCAAAGCAGGTTGCTGATTGGAATCCGACTGAGAAGACGCGGGGAGAGGAGTTGTAGACAGAGGGGCTTGTACAGTAGCTCCACCCCTGAAGGGTGGATGAAAGTCCATCACGATCCCTCCTTTGGTACTGATGAGCGCATTTTTCCTTGTTTCGTCTTGATCCGACGAGTTAAGCAATTCTTTGGAATCCATTACTGTAACATTAGCTATAAAAAGATCAGAAGCATTCAAAGTTAGCGCTGCGAGGGTATTTTAATAACAGCTTAAAAAAAAAAAAAAAAAGAAAAAAAGAAGAAAAGCAGTCTAAATCCTTAGCCAGACGACCCTGCTTTAGCTGCTCTGAGACCGAGAGCACAGCGACGCGAGCTACAGGCTGACGTGTGCCACGTCCTTCCCAAACCCACTGGTTTTGTTTTGGGGCGGTTGGGTTTTTTGTTTGTTTCTTTTTATATTTCTGACCGGTAACAAGGAAGTGTGTTTTTCAAAGCTTTGCTCGACCTGAAGCGTTAACTCTGCCTGTGTGCAACTCGGGCTGCAGCATGAGATATCAACTCCGAACACACGCTCCAGCTCTGTCACCACTCTAGGAAACGGAATAATCCTTAAAGTGCCCAATTTACAAATTTTGTAAGGTAACTTTCCCTGGTATCTAACCACATCTTGACCAGCGCAGGGGAGAAGGACATTCTTCACCTTTCCTGAGCCCACTCCCTCCCTCCCTGCAAGGCTGGATCCATCCCCCACAAACGGATCCATCCGGAGCCAGCTCTCAAACCTGCCAGCCAAGGTCTGAGTGGTTTGTTATTGTCCAGGAGCTGCACCTCTCCACCACAGAGCACGAAGCTGCCTATCTCTGCACAGGTTCAGCTTAAAACGCAACTCGTGAGCCTTGAAATAAACTCAGTGCAACTCTTTAAATAGATTTCAGGTTTATAAACAGAAGCTAACTAAAAATAAAGCAGAATTTTTATTAGCTTCGAGCACTTCAACAGCTCACGGCTACCCTCCAGACACACCGCGCACGGAAAGCCAAGCTCCCGAATTTCATCTGTTTGTATTTACTACATTTATTTTCAGCACAGAACATAAATATTTAGAGAATAACTGTAAATTCTCCTGGCAAACTTTCTATACTGTTTCCCTACGGCCTAACACTAACAGCAAACAGCCAACAGCGACCAGCTGGCTCCCTAAGAGGGGGCAATGCCCAACCTAAAGCCCGGCCACAGAATTATCCATTAAACAGAGCGACCCAAGAGTGCTCACAACAAGTTGACGGTCGTCTTAATTATAAACCCTCCGTCTCTGCCGCCCATTTTCTCCAGAGCTCCCACGAACGCTGCCGCTTTCTGTATGCCAAAGTTAAAGCTGCGATCAACAACAACAACAACAAAAAATATCCCCACGTGTAAAAAAAATTTTTAAGGTGGCCCCAGCAAGCTTCGGCCTGGGTGAAGAAAGCGTCCGGAGCTGGACACGCTCAACGCCAGAGCCCTTCTTGGCGGCTGGGCAGCGCTTGGCGCAGCCTCTCCGAGCAGAAGGTCCTCGTCGAGGTGCCATGGTGGTGGGTCATGTCCAGGGAGCCGCGCTCCCGCCGGGACCACGGCACATGGCGCGGCACGGGAATGGGATTGGGAATGGGAATGGGAATGCCAACGGGACTGGGAATGCCAATGGGGTGGCCCCCGACAGCCCCCCGAAACCTCCCGGATTGCAAACGGCTTGGAAATATCGCCGAGCTGTTTAAGGTGGACAGCGCGACAGCGACTGGAAAAAAAATTATCGCTATCTACCTCCAATCTTGCTTTCTTTTTTTTTTTTTTCACGCGAAGGGGAGGAAAAATGCAGTTATTCCATTCGACAGTTTCCCCAGCGTCAAAAAAAAAGGCAGAGACCCATCCAGCGAAGCAAACGTGTCAAAAACCAGGCGCCAGAGTTTGCCCAACGCAGGAAAAAAAAACAACCAACAACAAAACCCAACCAAAACCCAACAAACCCCTGCGAACACTCAAAACGGCCGGACTGCCGCAATTTCTCCTTCGCAAAGTACAGTTTTCAGAGCAATGTGTCGAGCCCTGTTGAGCCGTCTCCCCGGCACACCCACTTCTGCAAAAGCCGCCCAGCCCATGGCTGCCGGGCCGCGCTCCGGGCCCGGCTCCCCCGCGGCCCCC
>VZZY01000822.1:455572-498443 GCA_013400335.1 Eurystomus gularis
GCCCTCCCCTCGTGGGGCTCGGCCGCGGCCCGGCCCGGCCCCCGCACACCTTCCACCGGGCTCCAGCCGGCCCCTGGAAGGGGCGAGCCCGCCGGGGAGAACCCGCTCCCCCCGTGGGCAGAGCCGTTCTCGGGGGGAACCCGCTCCTTGGCTGCCTTGGAGCTTGGTGGACAGCTCTAGAGCCGAGTGGAAGATGGGGTGGGCGGTTTGGGGGTAAATCTGTGAAAAGAGGCCAAAAAAGAAAACCCCTCAAAATAGCTGAGGGGTCAACAAGAGACCCCGAGGGGGCAGGGACGCGTTTGTCCCCTGGCAAGCACAGGAGGTGTAGATGTTTCACTGAGAATCGTGAGTAAAGTCCACAAATTGTGGTAGCGTTTCACTGAGAAGTTAAGAGAGATTTTAGCATTTTTAAAATAAAATAGCAACCGGGTATTAACACTGGCCTGAAGCTGGATTTGCAGAAGCATGGAAGAAAGAAGCGCGGGTGGTGGGACAGCCCCAGCAGCTCGGTCTGCCCGCGCCTGGGACAGCCCAGCCTGGCACATTTCTGGGCAAGAAAAGTCCAGAAATGGTCAGTACGGAAGCAGACCAGGAGTCAGAAATATCGGTGAAGTAAAACAGAAAATTCTGTTGCCTTGGAGAGGTGGAGAGCGAGCGAGGGGGAAAAGTCTTTCCCTTTGGTGCAGACCTAGCGATCCCCTTGGGATTGGCTTTCCAAAATTTCCAGAAATTCAGGTGACGGAGAAACGGTGGTTGTCCGTTTGTGAACATCTATCCATCGTTCTCTCTGGGGACAGTTAAATGAATGTGGAGATTACGAGCAGGTAACACTCATGCTGGGGCCGCCTTGACGGGCAGCGTCTAGAAATGGTGCCTGATAATTTACCTAATAAATTGGCACCCGATAGATTACCTAATAAAGGTTTCCTCAGCGAAATACCTTCTTGTCTTTCCAGCTGTTCAAGTGGAGATTTGGGGATTCTTCTCCCAGGAAAGGCTGAGGAAAAGCGCCGATTTTAAAGCACAATTAATCTGCCCTCATTTTTTAAGTTTTTTACACGCCACATTGACTTTTGGAGGATATCGATTTCCTTTAAAAACACCAGATAAACGCACGCAGTCCTAGCGTAATGTTCGCTTCTGCTTCACAAATTAGGAAAAATGGTTCTAAAAATTCTAGTTATTCCTCTGCAAACTCCCTCAATCTAAGGCATTTTTGAAAGCTGTGTTTAAAAAGCACCGTGAACTGGCTGCTAGAGCTTTCTGAATGATGCAATCGATTTACAACTACAGGAAAACTCTTCTTCCCATACAAGGGAAATAGAATAGCAGAAGTCGGACTATTCACCAGTGCTCTGGGCTCTCTGTGACCAGGTGCAGGAATGTGGCAGAGGCCCTTGGTGTTGAATAAAGGCAGGAAAGTCTCTCGAAGCACAAAGTCCTCACGTGCTGCTGGGACTAGACCTGGAAAATTTACGTCGCTTTATTTCTCTGTGAAAGTTCTACCGCAGAGACTGCGTTTTGGGGCCACTCCTAGCTCTGAAGCTGGGTGGACTCAAACGTGGGGTGTACGCGGGAGGACATCCGTGAGCGGAGGAGAGCGGTGACACCACGCAACGTTACCATCGCTGAGCTGCTGTAGCTTGAGGGAACTTGTAGAGCAAAGCTGTTTACTTCTGAGACGTTTAGATGAGAACATCTGTTTATAAACGCACACTCAGATGCCTAATTACAGCTGGCTTTGCACAGCAGTGGCTAGGACCTTCCTTCCCTAATGAATAATCCATATCTTAAAATCATCGTTTATCCAAAAGGACACAATTTTAGATTGCTCTGCAGCGTTTATTCCCCGGCCCCAGCCGGGGACACCGTGCAACAGTGCAGGACAGCGAGCAGAGGACATCTTACAGGCTTCCCGTGCCGGGAATACCGAGGCAGGCCAATACATGCAGAAGCGGGCTCTGGCCAAGCCAGAGCCGTTCACATCCTCTCCCTCCTGAAGGATGTGTTTCACTTGTTGCTAAGCACAGGAGCTTCCATGGCAAGGTCGTCGTTGGTGAAACTCAGGATTTGTCGGTAAACTACAGAGCACGGGTCATGTGCAAATACCAAGTTAGGTTTGCTCATTCTCTTCAAGTTGCTGCGATACACAATAATTCTGTCTCTCGGATTTGCTCCTTTTTAAATGTATTGAATTGAGCAGGTGAAAAACCTCCGATATTTTCTGCTTCTAGCATATAAAGCCGGGAAAATAACATTGCTGAGTCTCACTCCTTTGAGCTACGAGTGCTATCAAAGAGAACGAGCGCAGCGGGGCAGACGAATAGCTCTGGACGCATCTTTCTGGCCTCATGGGAGTTATCCCACGAGACCGAACAGCCCGAATGTCCCACCTCCCCTTGTGCTCCTCCAAACACAAATGTTCCCTATTGTAAAAGAAACGTCATGTAAACATTTGGTCAGCTTGCCGCAGTAGTAACATGCCACCCTGTACATAACAACTTAAAGCGTTTTCTGTGATGATGGTCACTTAAATAAAACCCATCTCTGATGGTTTGTAAAAATCTACCAGTTAAGTTAGGCTTTAAAAAGTTGTGATTTTTGTTCCTGCTGTTCAACTAAGTGTTTAGAAGGTGATGAAGTTGACCGGCTGAAAGTCTGTGGCTTGCGTTACGCTGCCGATTATTTAATTCAATAAAAACTTTGAATTTCTTAAACAACCGGCATTGAAAGCTCTTCTTGGAACTTTGATGGGGCTTTGAGCAACCTGGTCTAGCGGGAGGTGTCCCTGCCCATGGCTGGGGGGTGGAATGAGATGATCTTTAAGGTCCCTTCCAGCCCAAACCATTCTATGATTCTATCATTCTATGATTCTACGAACATCAACAACCTTCAAAATATTTTAATTACCAACGATGAGTTTTCTGTTTCTTGAGCTCAACCCGCTTTATTTTATATTCCCATTTAAAACACAGAAACACTTACCGTCAGATGAAACAAAGGCGCTGCTGGGCTTTAGGTGCGAGTACACTGTTGTGACAGTGTCACCAAAATGCTCCGCTAATAAATTTCCCCACCCTGACATGAAGCTATCTAGGCGCTGATCAGAAGGCAGAGCTCACCCCCCGGGAGCACAGCTGCTCGCCTCTTACCACAGGAACCTCGGCAGGCCCCGGAAGGAAAGAAATTAAGAAAATTCTTACTGCATTTCGTTTGGGGAAACAGTTTTTAAGGCTTTGACCCCTGTGTGGTATAAACCTGAAGGAGACGGTGACCTCCACAGAGTGCCGGCGTTGCTCGAGGATTTTCTGCTGAGCTGAGCAGAATGGTAATTTGGTAAAATTTGTATATTCTTTCTTAGGATTTAGAGGTGAAGGTTTGGGGGTTTTTGTTGGGGTTTTTTGCAAAAATTCCACTAGTTCTCTTCTAAATACACAAGTTATGCACTATAACAATCATCCTAAAAATACTGTGGCTGCTTCACAGATGAATAGTTAATTAACCAAAAACTTCAGCTGCAGGAGTTTTTGTCCACAAGTGCCTACAAATGCCATACGTATGAATGTTCTGCGTAAAGAAGGAAATGTATTTGGAGAACAGAGGGAAGAATTATTTCCACAAGCTAGGAAATTTGAATTGGAGGAAGAACTAATAAATAGCCTGAAAAAAAGCAAGACCAAGAGAAGGGCTGAAAGGTAGTTTCAGCTTCTGCGTTGCATGGACAATGAAAATTTTGGCCGCGGATCAATGCCTAATTTCAGAAGAGAGCTTCAGCAGGCAGGAGTACAGGTCTGGCAGGTGAGCAGCTGATCCAGGGGTTTTGTGGAGCCACAGGAGGAGAAGAGTGCTATGAATAGCACAGGAGTGCTGTTGGAGAAGAGAGGACTGAGAGGGGGTCTAATTAATGTGTCTGAATAGATGAGGGCTGGGTGTCCAGAAGAAAGGGGCAACCTCTTGTCACTGGTGCCCTGCGATAGGACAAGGGGCGATGGGTGCAAGCGAGAGCACAGGAAGTTCCACCTCAACATGAGGAGGAACTTCTTGACTGTGAGGGTGACAGAGCCCTGGAACGGGCTCCCCAGAGAGCTTGTGGAGGCTCCTTCTCTGGAGACTTTGCAGACCCGTCTGGATGCGTTCCTGTGTAACCTGCCCTGGATTCTCTGGTCCTGCTTGGCAGGGGGTTGGACTCGATGATCTCCAGAGGTCCCTTCCAACCCCTCACATTCTATGATTCTGTGATTCTATAATTGTCACCTAATAGATTGGAAAAATATATAAATGCCTGCACATGCCTATGCCACAATGCAGTAACACTGCAAAGATAATGACTCTCAACCTTAATGAACACTAAATATAGACATTAAAATACGTATCTAAGTGGAGGCTGTTATTAAAGTCCTTAAAATATAATTATGGCTCTCAGAGAGGAGATCAGGCAACACATGGAAACCAAGAACCGACTTCAGATTTGCGTAGTGTTCCAGACCAAATGTCAGAAAGAAGCATCTGGAGCACTGAAGGGAACGCTCGTGGCTGCCAGATGCAGACATAAATCTGTCTGTCTGGGGTTAGCGTGGACAATACCGAGGGCCTGAAGATAAGCAGATCGTGCCACACATGACTTTGAAGTGAGCATGGATAACATAATCCACAGGAAGCATCGAGGTATAAAAGTGGTCTGGAGTCACACTGGGAAAAAAAAAAATTAACCCCCTCTAGACTCGAGGACAGAAATAACTGTGAAATTATCATACACAAGTGTGCTACAGTATGGGGAAATGTCTTTGGTTACAAACTGCTGACAGGCCCAGCAAGAATAGAACTGACACATGGGTCCCCGTTGGCAAACATATATAGGCCACTGTGGATCTCTGCTAAATCATTTTTAGTGCTAGAAGCAGGCTGGGAAATAAATGATTGAAGTTTCTCCAGATGAAGTGGTGTGCTCATGAAACAGAACAGCAGCAACTTTCTCTGTAACCTTCAAGAAATTAGTGTGTGAGACGGCGCTGGCGATTAATGGAGATGAGGTCCAGTTGGTTGGATCTACTTTACCTTGGTAGGACAGAGGAGCTTGTAAGGTAAGGGATTTATTTACCAGCATTTCAGTCAAAGTCATGAAGTGGACAGAAATGATGTCTTTGATCTCTGAAGCAGTTAATAAAGATAAGCTGCAGGAAACAAACAGATGCCGAAGAGCAAGAACTACATATATAAAAAAAAAAGGGGGGAATGGAAAGAATTTAGTCAGAGCAAGGACATGGTAGCAGCAGTGACCAAAAGTCACACCAATGAAATAAAATCTTAATAATTAAACCTTTGCAGAGGTGTCAGGAACTGGAAGATGATTGTTCAGAATCATACAGAGCACAGAATTTCCGCTTTGGGAATGAATACTGTATGGAGTCCACAAGTAACAAATCATAAAGTCCTTAAGCCTACTTGAAAGTACATCCAACGAGGAGGGTTGCGTTGCCTTTTCCTATGAAATGCTAATTCTGTAGCTGTGCATCAAAGACAGCTCGTGTAAAGCTACAGCTTTATCTAAGACCTCTTCCTCCCTTTGCAGCCTGTTGTCTCTACAAAGAGGCAGCGCCATGCCCGCTGTCTAACGCTCTTCACAAACGCAGATCTTTTAAGATCTTGGCTGTCTTGTAAGGAGGCTAGTTCTGTTTCCTATCAGCTTCTAAGTAATTCTGTTTAATTCTCGAATCTACTTCAAAGCCATTCAGCCGGCGACTGCAGCCTGTCAGTAGCTTTCCAGCTAAGCCAGGATGGAGAAGCAGCGTTCCGCGGCTGCCGTTTCCACCGGCACGGGAGCACGCTTCCCTACGAGAAGGTGATGAGCAGCATCCTCGCGACTGCGGATTTATTTGTTGGAGGGGACTCCTGGGTGCAAACTCAATCTAAGCCTGCTTTTGCTATTAACTTTAGTAGGTCATAGACTGAGGCACAGAGGGTCTGTGCCGTGCCCTCCTTCAGTCTCTTTAGGTTAATAACTCTCTGTATTTTTTCTGCTTTCTTTGTGCTTTTTCCCCTGCCTTTATTTCCTGTGCGAGTCCTTCATCTCTTGTGATCTATTTCGTCCTTTGATTTCCCATCAGGTCCTTCACTTCTACTTGAACTGCTGTTTCAGTTCTTCCACCGTGCCATTCTCCTTCTGGATCTTTCTTTTTTTACCTGTACCGATCTGCTTCACCTGCAGTCCCTTCTCTCCTGGCGTTTTCGTTCTCCACGTAGCACTTAGAGAACAGGATACGTCCCCCTCTGAGTCTGACACGGCGTTCCCCAGACTACAGCCACCTTCCGCCTTCATGCCTTTGATGAAGCTGTCTTGGGGCACTGAGCTCTGCCAGCATCTCCAGGCATTAGCTCACAGGAGCTGTGATTAGGCTGAGCCTAGCAAACGTGTTAACCTGCTAATTAGGAAGAGCGAATGGTGAAAGGCGGCGTGGGCACTGCTAATTGCCATACAGCGGTGCTGAGCATTCGGCGTGGAGAAGGGCAGAACTTCTGCAAGGGAAGCCTGTACCCGTTTGATAAAGCCCCACATAGGGTTAAATCTCTCTGGCATAACACACTATCAACTCCTCCTAGTTCCATCAGCAACGAGCTCGGCCCTCGGTGTTTATTGAAGCCAGAAGAGCAATTGCGAGCGCTGAATCCTCCCGTCTCTGGGTCTATATTGACAGAACATTCAGGGCTGCTTTCTTCTGCAGCTGTTTTGTGTAAAGAAGAAATCAGCGCTGCAACTGGAAATTAGTCTGAGGAGGTTACAGTCCTACTGAGCTTTTCTGAATGCTGGGACGTAGATCTGTAACAAATGGCTTGAAATTCTGAAGTGCTGTGACAGACAATGGAAATGCACTGCTCAGAAATGGGGAGAATTAACTGGGTTAATTGAGGAGGAGGAGGAGGAGCACTTTGAGACAGGCACTGGGGTGAAGTCATGTGTAAGTACACACAAATGACTTTGTTGTTTTTAAGTTTTGCAGAAACATCTGGTAACAACATGCAGGGAAGAGGAAACTTTTGGTTTATGCATCAAGACTTCTCTACGAAGAAAAGAAAACTTTAGCTAATTACAGGATGCCTGCAAGAAGAGAACCACCTTTGATTTCACCAGTATTTTTTCCTGCAACACAATGCCTAATAAAAATCATAGAATCATGGAATGGTTTGGGTTGGAAGGGGCCTTTAAAGCTCACCTTGTCCAAGCCCCTGCAGGGAGCAGGGACATCTGCAACCAGAGCAGGTTGCTCAGAGCCCCGGCCAACCTCACCTGCAATGGTGCCAGGGATGGGGCAGCCACCACCTCTCTGGGCAGCCTGGGCCAGGCTCTCACCACCCTCAGCAGCAAAAATTTCTTCTATCTCATCTAAATCTCCCTCTTTTAGTCTAAAGATCAGTAGCCAGTGACACACAGGTCCTGTGCTCTGGGGCATTATTGATGCAGGAAGGTTGTAGAAGCTCTTTGGAGGCTTCTCAGCTCAGCAGCTGTTTGGTACAGGTAGAAATTACCCGGACAGACGAATCGTGCCGTGGGATGAAGGCTGTAAAGGGGTGAACAAACACACAATTCCGAGGCACCCCAGGGCCGACGTGCTGGGAGCCTGGGTGAACAGGAACTGGTGTTACTGGTGGTTCTGACAGGATGGAGATGCTTCAGGGCTGCCCAACGCAGCAGGCTTACACTTGCTGTGTTTGAAAGCAGCTCCTACTTTCCCATGTTAGTGATTTCAAGTCACGTTCTATAAATTCAGAGCTTGTCAACAATAAAAGAGAATTATGCACAACTGGGTTCGCTAATGAAAAGAAATTCAGGATGTGACACTGTGCAAGTTTTAAGCTCAGCCTCACGAGTAAAATACATAAGCAAAAGAGAAATGCTACCACTAAAAACATGTTTTATGAAATGTCGTATACCTTTTAAAACATCTGTCTTTACCGCAAGGGATATGACATCTCTTTAAATTGAAAACATAATTCCAATCTCTGCCACGTTTATTACCGCGGATGGGTCCTAATTTAGAGCCTGAGCCAAGTCCAGGAGCCAAAGGGAAGAATTCTTTGAAGTGCGGGTGGGTGCTACATATGAAGAAAGGATTTTTAAATCTTTTCCTAAATATCACACACCTGAAATGGAGGAGTTACTGGGGAGATAAGTAAGGACATGGGACAGGGAAATTAAAAAGCTTTTTTCCTGAAACGGGAAAAGGACACAGTGTAAATGAATTTGATGCAAGGTCTCGATCTTTTAAGCGCTTATGGAAAAAACGTTTGCAGACAGTTGTCCTTGTTCTTCATGTGCCATCCTGCTCACTCCCCGTGTTTTATTTGTACAGTATTTACATGAATGTAACTTAAAGGACTTCAGTTTCAAGCGTGCTCCTTCTGTGATTTTAATAGCTGATAAAATATCTGTGATTTTCATAGAATCATTTAGCTTGGACAAGACCTTTAAGATCATCCAGTCCAACCATAAGATTTTAAGATCTGATAAAAGAACCTGAAGAACTTAAAAAGGTATTTCCTTGGTAAGATGAGGCCGACGGGCATCGGTCTGAATCACAGAAATTGGAACTGAAATTGCAGTGCCAAAAAGAAAGACGAATAAAAAGGAAACCATGTTGTCTCACGTTTAGCAGTCAGATACATTTAAAGACAACCTAAACACTGGGGAAATGCAAAGCCCTTTAAAGCAGGTGTTTGTTTTGCCACCTGAGAGTTTCTGCCTCGGCCGAAGCCCTGAGCCCCAGGCTCAGAAGCGGGTCCTAAACTCTTCATAATAAACAGAGACTCTGCCAGAAACAGTTTCACTTGAAGTATTTTGAAGAGCAGCCCCTCTCCTGCTTTTTGTCCAGAAATAGCCTGAAACCAGCCAACTTGGGCTCATCTTTTTCTCCTCCACACGCGGGGCTGCGGTGGGTGATGCACATCTGGGCTGGCGCAGTGGGATGCGATGCGTTGCAAGCTGCGCCCGGCTGCCCACCCGGGCTCTCCTGGAGCTGCCACCAATAGAGGTGGCAACTATGGCACCCTTGCAGGTGTTTGCTCCCCTCCGTGGGTATTGTGCCATGCGATGTGTCACAAAGTTCACCTGAGGCAGATGTGCAGGACGAGGGAGCCTCATCTGTGGTGGCTAAGCCGGATCAGACCAGGTGTCTGCCAAGGCTCAAAGTCTGTCCCACAGCAGCAGCAGATGCCACCACTGTGGTCAGCAGACACTTCTGACGGCGTGATGCCACAGGGAGCAGTCCCCATCCAGGCTCCGTCCCCTCCCAGCAAGTTAAGCGCTCATGGTAGTGACAGGACAAGGGGGGATGGTTTTAAGTTAGAAAAGGGTAGATTGAGGTTGGACGTTAGGAAAAAGTTCTTTAATATGAGGGTGGTTGAGCACTGGAACAGGTTGCCCAGAGAGGTGGTGGAGGCCCCATCCCTGGAGACATTCAAGGTCAGGCTTGATGGGGCTCTGAACAACCTGCCCTAGTTGGAGATGTCCCTGCTTGTTGCAGGGGGGTTGGACTAGATGGCCTTTAGAGGTCCATTCCAACCCGATGCAGTCTATGATTCTATGGTCACCCCAGCAGCTGCACCGGCACAAGGGGAAGGTCGAGAGAGGCAACAAGCGGCCAGACCTCGCAAGCAGCTGGGCCATTTCTTGGCCCCATGATACACCAACACTTCGAGGGTGGATCTTCCAGCCCTCAGCAGCCCAGAGACACAGCTTCAGGGCTTGTCAAACCAGCGTAGCTGAGGGTAGGAATCACTGCCGGGTTCTTCTCTCTTCAATTTTATCTTTCTAAACTTTTTAATAGTTTGGTATCTACTACATCTTGCAGCAGTAAGTTCAAGTTCCATGGTTTAATGACACACTGGGTGAGGAAAAAAATGCTTCCTTTTGTTTGCTTTAAGCTGCAAATGAGAATTTAATGCTTCTAAGTCTTGTTTGTCCATTAGAAAGAGCAGATAATTGTTCCCTGTCTTCCTGACAGATCTGGCTTAGACATCTCTCGTCTTACAGACCTCCCACTGCTGCCCCTTTTCTGCTCGGAGGCTTCCCTTCTTTTCAGACTCTCAGAAGCTGTACTTTAGACTTAATTATATTTCTTGGCCTTTTCTGTAGCTTTTTTAGCTCTAGAATGTACTTGCTGAGATGGGCGATCAGAAGTCCATGCAATACCCGAGACAGGGGAATACAATGATGTTCTCTGTTTTGTTCTCTCTTCCTTCCCTCATAATTCCTAACATTCCAGTTGATTTTTCTGACAGCCAGCAGTGAGTTTATGTTTCCGTAGGACTACATATCGCCAGCGACTCCTTCCTTGGTGGTAATAGCTAATTTACAGCTTGTCGTTGCACACATTCCTGTATTTTTCTTTCCACATTTTGCTTTTTCTCGTGTGTATTGTACTGGCAGTAAATTCAGCCCGGCATTTTGTCACCTGGTCACTCAGTATGGTGAGATACTTCTGCCACTCTTTACAGTTAGACTTTGTTTTTATTACTTCAAATAATTTCTTTTCAGGTCACCTCCTGCCACCTCCTCCCCTTTCCAAGTCATTTATGAATATTTGGAATGGCCACTGTGTCCCTGTGGGACTCCAAATAAAAAAAATCTCCTTTTGCTGTGAAATGATCTATTTCTTCCTACGAAGAATTAAGAAATTTTTTGCTTCCATATTTTGCTTCCATATTTTAACCACTTTTTGACCCATTAAAGACTCTTCTCCCTTTCCCTGGATGGCTCAGTTTATCTTACATGAATGCTGTCTTGAAGTAGCAAGACGTAGAAAGTAGAGGCACAAACCTGACGTTTTATTAAAAAAGCAGCAGAATATCAGTATGAAGCCGGAGCAGCTTTGAGGAAATCAGCAGGTCTGTGCTGGGAGGAACACGAGCCTGGCTCACCCCTGCAGACAAACGACAGCAGTCCTCAGCTCCTGGCTGATGGGGAAGAATCGGATGTTTTGCCCAAGCACAGACTCCCTTGCAGGATTTTGACTCCCAGATTTGCAAACTTCTACACAAGAGTACGTTAGCAGGGTTAAACACTAATAAAGCTGTAGACTTTGGCTCTCCTCAGTGTCAAACTTTCTTTAAAAAATATTGCTCCTACGAAGCGAGTTTTCTCTGTTTTTTCAGGTATGGTGTGAAAGTGCTCGTGACCGCGCAGGTGAGAGCCAGACACACCCCTGGTGTCACAACAGGCACTGTACGTGATGGCACAAGCCCTTGCTACATCACTGGTCTCCAAGAGATGGTCTGATGCCAAGCAAGCGTTAAGATCACTCCGTTTTTTTTTTGCGGTGTGTTAGCTCACAGCCCTGCAACGTCACCTGCATCCATGGACACAGGCTCTTCCAAGCGTTCCGAGTGCTCACAGCGTGCGTTTGGCTCGTCTGGGAAAGCCAAGGGAGACGTTTGTAAACGGCCTTATGGTTCTGATCAAGGCCATTTGGGATGTGACAAATTTCTGGAGCGCAAAGTAAAACAAACCAGAGAGCGAATAACAACAGAGGGAAAAAAAGAAAAAAGCTAAGAAAAACGAAATGGATAGAATAGACCGTGTTTCCAAAGGAGAGCTCCCAGGCGACTGCAGGCCAGGAGGATCGAAGTATGGCAGAACTATCAAACTGTTTTCTTAAACCTGTGCGGGGATGCTGTGCTTGGTCGCGGGCCAGCTGAGCAGCACTGGCTCTGCTGCAGGGTACCAGCGCTCGCCGCCCTGCTCCTCGAGACCAGGCCACTGGAGAGCAGCCGGTGTCGTACAAGATAAAGAGGTCCAGGGAAGTGGAAAGAGAAAATGAGCCATTTAAGAGGATGCTACTGAGGGAATGCGTGTGACTGAGAAATATAAAGTCCCATTTCTCCTGAGGTGTTCCTTTTGGAGATGCAGAGAAGGGGATGGGAGCAGCACACAGCTGAGCAAGGAGGGTGTCACTGCCCAGGACCCGCAGGCAGTCCCCAGAGATACCAGTGAGTAGGTCAGACCTTGAGAGAGAAACACGTGACTAGAATTATAGAATCATTTAGGCTGGAAAAGGCCTCTAGGATCATCAAGTCCAACCTTTGTCTAACATCTCCCCAACCCCCAGACCATGTCTCAAAGCACCACATCTACTCCTTTTTTGAACACCTCCAGGGATGGAGACTCCACCACTGCCCTGGGCAGCCTGTTCCAGGGCCTGACCACTCTTGCAGGAAAGAACTTCTTCCTGATCTCCAATCTAAACCTCCCCTGATGCACCTTGAGGCCATTACCTTTTATCCTGTCATTAGTTACCTGGGAGAAGAGACCAACACCAGCCTCACCACAACCTCCTTTCAGGTAGTTGTAGAGAGCAATGAGGTCTCCTCTCAGCTTCCTCTTCTCCAGGCTAAACAACCCCAGGTCCCTCAGGTGCTCCTCATAACAGTAACGGACAACTAACATAACACTAGGTGAACATCTAACACAATCCGGGAAAGGACACGGTGAAAAATGTACCCCCTAACTTCTCACTTCAGATTCACAACTCGAGAATCACTGTGTTGGTCACATCTCTTTGTTACAAGATTTTAAAATAGGAGGAATTGTGATAAGATTTATAATCGTTTATAATGGTAAAGCTCTGTGTGATCCACAGAAGGTTGAGACTAGAGAAATTCTTATTATTAAACCAGTAAATACTAATTTTAGAATAACTTTCAGTCACCATCAAAGAGGAAGGAAAGAGCAGATTATAAACTGTGACTTTTATACAGACTTCTGCAAAAACTACAGGAATTGTCACCAGTTAAGATATTAGCCCAAAAGGCTCTTTTGTGCTTCCACAAAAGGTCAGTATTTGATTTCTTCCATCACTCCATAACAATGCACAACACTTGAAACAATTGCAAAAGGAAAAAGAAATACCCCAAAACCCCAAACCCCAGGCATTACAGCATCGCCTCTTGCCAAAGCGCCGTTACGCCTGCAGCCCTCAAAGCGCTGAGATAAAGAGAGAAGAAAATCAGAGGCCGGATGACAGCAAACGCCATCATCGCTGCCATCAGCCCGGCTCAGAGCTGCCTGGGGCTGGGGGCTTTCTTTCTGCCCCCGCCGCGGGGACAGCCCTTCCCAGAGCCCCAGGTCAGCCACCGCAGGAGCTGTCGGTGGCTTTTTTAAGGTGTTGCTACAAAGTGATAGTGTGTTGGAGAGCATCCCTCCCTCCCGTCACCCGGAGCGAAAGCGAAACTCGGCGGGTTGGTCTTGTCCTCGCTGTGACCCCGGCGGGGTGAGAAGCCACCGGCTGAGCCTCCAGCCGGGGCTGTCGGCAGCGGTTCTCCCTGGGGTGCTGGGCTGCAGGAGGAGGCAGCTCCTATTTCTGTTGGGAGACCTTTCTAAATAACCAAAAAGACAACGTCCCGTGCATCTGCTCTGCCGAGATGCCATTGTGCTGCTTCGGCGAGCTCAAGGCGATGGCAACTAAGGGAGATGCTCATGAGGAGATGGCGGAAATGTATTAAATTGCCTTTTCTTTCCACCTGTACCACCGCCAGCCACGTGGGCTGTTCCCTCAGAACTCATGATGCCTACACAGGCAGGTCCTCAGGAGTCACCATTTCAGATACCATCCCCAGTAAGTCACCAAGAAATAGCCTCATTAGAGCTGGATGGCGAGGTGGTCTAGCTGATGTCGTGGTGTTGGGTCATAGGCTGGACTTGATGATCTTGGAGGTCTGTTCCAGCCTCAGTAATTCTGTGATGGGCTGGAGCAGACACGTGGCAAATTGCCTGGGCCAGGGACAGGAACGATGGGTGGTATTCACCAGGAAAGCGATTTGCCATCAGTGTCTTCACAGTGCATTATATAAACAGTTAATAGTAACTGGTCAGGGGAACAATAACACAAATCCACGTACAAATTCAATTAGGAGGAGAAAATGAAAATATTCGGTGAATTGCTAAAGCTAACCTGATGCATGTTAGCCTCGAGGTCAGAAGTTGTTTGGTTTAGATGAGAAGTTCTAATCAGATTTAAAGGAGGCTTCAAAAAATTAATAACAGATGTGAGTGAAATAGATAATGATTTTCATTCCTGATTGTGTGGCCAAGGTTATAGATAAGGAGGGGGAGTTTAACGACAATAATTTGCCTAGTGTGCTTACAGCTTTTCTGATAAAGGTTAACACTTTACAGCCCTCTCTGATGTAGCAAGCTGAAGAGTGATCAATCCCCAACTGATCTAAACGCAGATATAAAAATTGACAGCCTGAACTTCCTACTGCTTTCCTCAAAATTTAATCAGTATCCGAATGATACCATTCCGTTCTGTCAAAGGATAAAATACCTTCTCTAGAGGGGAGCAATAGCAGGGCTGTCCTTCAGTGTGAGAGGATGCTACATCTTCAAACCAGTACCCAAAGAGCGGCACGTCGCTTAGGTGGCCAGTAAAGAACTCGCCACCACATAAAAGGCAAAAGAAAGTGAGAAGATACGGGGCAGCTCCTTAGACAGGGTTAATGGTTGCGCTTCCCTGACGTGGAGCTGCGCACATGGAGCACGTGAAGTTTTCAGCTCAGGGAGCTCACACGCACAGCGTCAGAACCTGCTCTCTGCAACCAAAGCTTTCTGGATTGCAAAAGCTGTTATTATTCCAGAAGGGAAAAGTTAAAGCCATGATATATAAAACCATCCTCAGCAGAGTGCACGAAGCCTTGGAGGAATCTGGGAACTGCCACTTCTGAATGGAGGCCCGGAGGTAACTGAATTTCTGAAACTATTTCATCCGGCATGTGGAAGAGGAGAACTGGCACATCGTTGCCTTCTACTAATAAGCACAACAAGTAGAGGGACCAGTTGGGCTCGCTGCTGAGACACCAGCACCTATTTCCTGCCGTTCCTCCCCCACCCAGAAGGAGAAAAAAGGGACGGTAAAAAAATCTCCATCAGCCCATGAAATGGCGGCGAAATCATGATGGGGACTGGTGAAACGCAGAGAGCGAGAGCATCGCTTCTGAACATCTGCAGAGCCCTTAGCGAGCATCATCAGATTCTTGTGGTTTCAATAATTTACTCGAAACAGGACAGCGACTTTTTATCCTCTCCTGAGAAAGCCCCTCATGATACACTTAGATACAGGCATGGGTAGGAGCCCTGGAGCTCTCCATGGCCCCCATGCCTTGACATCAAGCAACGCAGCCTTGCGCGGGAGAGGACGAGACCGACCCCTGCATTTTGAGGCTGCATCATGTTTTTTTACCAACCACATTTTTCAGATGTTCCAGAATGCTCAAGACTACGGGAGAAATTTTGGTAAATAATTCAAACAATCTCTTTAGAATGTAACCAAGCTAATAGGCTGAGGAGTGAGGGATTTTCTCCTTCTCTTCCCCTACCATCTCACATTTACTTCACTGCCTTTAGGATCTTTAAGCATCAGAGTGAAGAGAGGATACAGAGACAAATATGTTGTTTGTTTTCCCAGTGCCAGATGGATGGATTCAATTTTCAGATTCCTTAAACTGCCAACACTGAAAAGTCGTAAAAAAAAAAAAGAAAAAAATTAAAACAGCGTTTGTTTTAAAGATCTGTCATGGTTTCTATAAACTGAATAGAAATTTTTTGGCGTTTCTAACAAAACTGATGTCACGTGTACATTCTGTCAGTTGCATCTGATGATGTTCTATTAGTGAGAAGTTTAAATAAGGTGAAAAAGAAGCTACTACAGTGACGGTGGCACTTCTCTTTTCCTGCCACCTTCATTTTAACCCCTGGGACAACTCTATCCAGGACCTTTGGATTTTTTTAAATAAAACTCTCAGTCACTGAGAAATGGATGAAGTTCCTCTGCTTCCCTGACAACTTCCCACCTTAGGGAGAAACCCAGTCTTCTTTATTTCCAGATTTCCTTTAAGGTGCTATAATAATAATTAATATAATAATAATTAAATAATATAATACGTGAGTCTCACAAAACCCAGATCTCCTTCTAGGTACGAGGCAGGGTTGAGCTGCTGCCATGAAGGTCCCTGAGCAGGATGGTGCCTGGGACAGCTGAGGAGGACAGAGGTGTCCTTCCCAGCCGGGACATGGATAAGAGACCAAACGTGGAGCTGCTGCTCCTCAGAGCCCTGCTTAAATAAAAGGCCCAGCTCAGTTTAAGGGCTGACTGATGATGGGAATGAATGTTTATAGGAATGCTAAAATTAGCTCACGGTATAATGTGTGAGCTGAAGGGATCGTTTCCAAAGGATACAGCGAACGACCGGGGCTACGCAATTCGTAGAGTGTAGAACCACTTGTCATCGTCCGGAAGACCAAAGGCAATGCAATTCATTTCTCTGGGGGGGTGCATGGGTGTGTTACACACACACGATGGCAACACATCTATATGCAAAACCATCTCATTTTAAGTTGGTTTTGTTCTTTTTTCCCGCTGGCAGAGATTTCTGCACAGGCATTTTAGTGTCTGCAGCGCCAAGCTTCCTTCAAAACTGAACGTGTTGGCCTGTCTCTCTCGGAACTGGTCTAACTCTGACTTCTGGGCAGGGGGTCTCATCACACCTTTGGTTTTGAGACAGCAGGCCATCGATTTAATAATCTGATGGTAGATCCACGCCCCGCTCCAGGGGCTACACTCTGCTTGTGGGTAGTGCAGCTCTAATCCCTCGGAACGAACAGCGTGAGTCCTGGAAGAAGCTTGATGCATTTAATGAGGTGGTTGATGCGTTAAATCTGCTCCTGCTCTGGAAGGCCTGCAAAGCATTTGTGACCTATGCGTTGCTGAAGCCTAACACGGGCTCCTTGGAAGATGGATTAGCTGCAGCCCCTCAGCTCTCGTGTTAATTAACGAGAGATCAGTGCCCGGAAGGGCAGCGTGTGTGTAGGGCAGGGGTAGGTGCTGTTGGTAGAAGATTTGCCTTGTTTCTTGCTGTTTGTTAGGGAATAGAGATACCCAGGTACAGGCCAGACCGATTACTTAAACACCAAGGATTCCCACCAGAGGAAAATGAGCCCCAACAGAAGAAGATGTAACCCCCCCGGTTTTCAGTCCGGTTTTGGAGACCCTTTGGTCTTTCCAAACCAAAGGTCAACTCGTTTTTCATTCTTTCTCTTGCTGCTAAGTCACAAGATCCATTTTCCATTCTGCCTTTAATCTTATCTCACAAGGACTTCAACAAAAAGGTTTTTCATGCACTGGGTAATTTCCTTTTTCGCTAAAGAATGTTTGAGAAAGCCCAAGGAGACAGAGCAAACCCCAGCAGCTTCCTCTGGCACGCGGCTGTCTTGCGGGAGTTGTGTTTCCCTGAAGGAAACAGCCTCATTCTGCTTAGAGACCTTTCCACAGAGAGGTAATTAATAAGTAATCACAGAATAATTACACATGCTCTTTTATGTTTTGCCTTTGTGAAGCACGCCTGGACTCCCAGGTCAGCGGGCATCTCTATCCACTACTGCTGTCGCATTTTCTGTGCTCCTGTCATGGTCATCTGCCTTAGATGCTGTGTTTTATAGACTTCTGAAGTGCATTTCAGACTGACAGTAGACTTCTTGATGAGTGCAACTCCTCCCACGGGAGTGGGAAAAGAGGGACCAAAGACAGGACACATCTTCCTTGGCTGGTCCCTGGTGATCCTGCAGCCTGAGCGTTGTCCTAACGCCTTGTTCAACAAGCAGAATCCCTTGTTAAGTATTAAATTTAGATGATGATGCACGGTAACCTACCTCAGCGTAATTCCTTTTATTTTTAAGCATAATTTAGTTCTTCCTAATTGCAAATGTGCGGGGTAAATTTACTTCTATTCTACCTGGCTGGTGTGAAGCCAGACCTTTAAACAAAGCACCAAGCTGGAAAACACGGGGCCTTGCAGCCTGCCCGTGAGCAGGATCTTAGCAGGAGAAACAAAGAAACTTCGTTCTCTGTCTAAATTGCATCGATCACAAGTTTTTATAGAATATAAGCTCCATTTAGCCACTGAAAGTTGCCAGGAAGCAGAAAAAACTACGTGGAAGAGTTATGTTAAATTGTGAGTGCTTTATTCACACATAGACTTTGTAACCTGTAGAGCATTTTCAAAAGAAGTCCTCACTAACAGTCTACTTAAGCCTGGTGTGAATCACTAAACTATCTCAACAATCTGGAATAATTGGCAGTTTTCCACTCGGAAAAACCTCTTTTCCTTCACTAGTGCTTTCTGGGTCTGAAAAGAGCTGGTTTTGTACAACATCCAGAATTCCAGGAAAACCTGCCGTTCCCATTACACGGCCGCTTCTCCATTTCCAGACGCAATCTGCCACTAACACCATCAGAGTCATTGTCATAATTCTGCTGGGTTGTCACTTCTGCCTTCTAAGCGGGCGGTGCTCGTGACACTCGCCCTTCCCTTTAGAGTGAAGCTGCTTAATGAGGTTAAACGCCTCCTTTTAACCTCGAAGAGCTCCACCAGTTCCCCTCCAAACCATTCACATCCTTCGAGTGCCCGTGCTGGCTGTGAGCAGCATCTGCGCTTCCACGCAGGGAAAGGGGGGTCAAAGCCACCAATCTGGCCCCACCACCTTGGTGGTTTCCATTCTGGATTTCACCGGGACACCCGGAGCGGAACTCACGGCATCACTCAGAAAAGGAGAAAAAGGCTTAAAAAGATCAAATTCGGGACAGAATAGAGATGAGGGCAAAGGCGTTACCTCCTTCCATGAAGACATCCTAACCCATGGGGCTAATTACGCAGGGATTAGTAATCTTGATTGGCAGGAATTGGAAGCAGCAGCAGTTTATTAAACAATTGACATGGGTTTGCTGGCCTGGGTACTTCAGCTGGTGTAGGTGACCAGCCCCATCACCTCCCTGCCATCCCAAATGGATGCCCCATCCCTGAAGGTGTTCAAGGCCAGGCTGGATGGGGCTTTGAGCAACCTGGTCTAGTGGGAGGTGTCCCTGCCATGGCAGGGGGTTGGACTAGGTGATCTTTAAGGTCCCTGCCAACCCAAACCATTCTATGATTCCATGATTTCCAGTGTGGCACTGAGCCCCTGCCACCAGCCCTGGTCCCTAGTGCCCCAACCCAGCACTCGTGGGCTCTTCTGGGCTCAGCTTTCCCCTCACACTGCCAAGGGCAGAGCTGGTGGCTCCTGCCCGTGCTCCCCACCACTACCCAGCTCCACACTCTGCCAGTGGCAGCACAGAGCCACCTCCCGTGGACCACCCGTGGTAGCGATGGGTGCACCAGCAGCATCACCATCTCTGCTCACAGCAGCTCCTTCCAGGCCTGTGAACGTTTCTCTCGGTAGCACAGCAGTGGTTATTGTGAAGCAGCCTGTCCTTGTAAACACAAAAGGTGTTAAATGTGTAAACACTTGATTTGTTTTTCCTGGGGTGGAGGGTTTTTAAGTAGTTCTTTGTCCTGGCCAGCCCAGCAAACTGCAACAGTCCCTGTAAATTACCTCCAGTCCCCGTAAATTACAAGTAAATTTCCACCATCAAATTCCTGCCCTGTGGAAGTCAACAAGAGCTTTAGCACTTGCTGTTTCCAAAGCAAGCTTGTATATTGTTTGAAAACACTCTGCACCAAATAGGGCGCTAAATTCTCTGTGAAGTGGATGATCTGGGTCTTTCCTGCGTGAATTCTCCTGCCTGGAGAAAAGATAAGAAAGTGTCTTACCTTCTCTTATCTTCCCCTCTCCTTATCATCTGGATCCCGTTCGTACTAGACAGAACATCGTTAATTAAGATAAAGTTGAGGGTTAGTCAGCGATGAGCCTGCCAAGGGCTGCGCTAATTACCCCCGTTATCTGCAGACACACGCAGGCAGCTGAGACCTCGCCGTGGTTCCACCTGGGCTGAGCGTGACGCAGGAGGGGATCACGAAGGAGCCTCGGGAGTTAAGGTGGGAACGTGATCTGGACTTTTCAAATTCCAGACATTTCCTCTGTCAGAAAACACTCCTGAATGTGCCCTGCCCTTTTGAACACGGATGAGGTCAAGCAAAGGAAGCAGAACTGAAAGTCCTCTTCCCCAGCGCAGTTTTCAGGGCAGCATTTCTCAGCAGAAGATGGGAGGACATGATGACCGGTTTCTGTTCCCAAGGCCAGATGAGAACTGGGTCATACAGCCTGGCAATGGACACCTGTAGCTGCAAGTCACATTACAGGGGGCTGTTGGCCTTCCAGCGAAGGTGTAAGGACTTTACAGGGCCAGTGCCCTCAAAGCAGAGCTTGGTCATTCAACGAAGATGACAAATGAGGTCCCCCCCTCCTAGCCCTACGAGACTGTTAGACCAGAGAAGGACACACCAAGGGCAGGAACAGCTGCCAGAGAAACCCGAGCTCCCTCCTCTGTCCCCATCTCACTGGGTGACCTTGGACCAGACTCTGTGCTGCAGAGTCCCAGCATGGTGAGTGTTAGAAGGGACCTCTGGAGATCATCTGGTCCAACCTGCCCTGCTCCAGCAGCTCACCCAGAGCAGGGGGTGCAGGATCACGGCAGGTGTGGAATGTCTCCAGAGAAGGAGACTCCACAACCTCTCTGGGCAGCCTGGGCCAGGCTCCGACACCCTCACACCAAAGAAGTTTCTCTTCGCGTTCTGATGGAAAGTTCCACGTGCAACATGAAATGACAGACACCCAACCAGCACGTGTGGCACAGCTACAAAGCATCCACCCTTTCTTGGCGCTGCGAGTATTTACTGAGCGGGGAAAAGGGTTAACAAAGCGAAAGCACACGAAGGTCACGGGGAAGGAACAGTTGGACTCCACTCATTTCATTTACGGGAGTTTAAATAGTTGCTGAAAGTCATTGTGGGCTGTTAAGTTAATTGCCCAAGTGACCTTTTGGAAAATGAGTAGACTGCTTTGGGGGTAGGAGCAACTGGAAGTGGAACACACATCTATACATTTAGACACGTCAGGTGACCGCAGCTAACAACGGACACGGGTGATGGACCCGTCCAGAATGACCTCAGGAGACCTGACTCCCCACCCCTGCCCTGGGGCCTCTCCCAGCAGCCTGGCTCCTCTTCTGGAATTTCTTATTTACCTCCAAATTAGATGAGAAGTATCCCCTTCAAGATGAAAAATATCCCCGTTCATCAGGGGGAGTCGTGTTTCCACACGTGTTTTGGAAAAGCTCAACATTTCCACCAAAAAATACCTTCCTGTCCTGTTTCATTTATCAAAACTTTCTTCCCTTTAGCAGTTATAGACTGAAAATCTACCACCTTAAGGCCAAATCGTGTTTTTTCTCCTCATGGAGGCGGCTCTCAGACTACTCTGACATTCAGACAAGGCCTAAATCGATTTATTTTCAATAATACCATGAACAGCTCTGCCGTGGGACTTCATTCCCCAAGAGCTACACATCAGCAAAGTTACAATCAAAAAAGGAAGCGCGGCGACAGAATCAGAAAATAAAATAAAACTCATTTAGGTTGCACTAAAAATCTAACTTTTTCTAGGACTGGACCATTGTGAATGAACTAAAACTCCCAACGTATTAGATGAAAAAAAAAATAAAAAATGAGGCTACTTTCAACTGGGTGCAACTGGGAGTTCAAAGCATTAAATCCGATTTTAAAGTAGGTCTGCAAGGGCTCCGCTACCAGAGCGCAAATTGCTGGCAAAACAATTCCCTGCTGTTGGAGCAGAATTATGTAAGCAGATTTATGTGTCTGTAATCAGACGACAGTGCCAAATGGAAGGTGCTCGCAGGCTGTTTGTATATACAATGTGGATTTCCCCCCCCTGTGAAGAGCAATAGAATCATACAAAAGACCTGTTGGTGCCAATGCTTGGACATGCTCTGGGAAGCTACACGCAAAGCTCTTTGGGGCTTGGTTGTTTTGTGCAGCGACTGGATATTTCTGATCCTGCAAGGCAGAGGAAGCAAAACTGGCTTCAAAAAGCCCTGTTTAAATTTAAGGCTAATACCTCTTTTTTTGTTTTTATTAACCAAAAAAGCTCTGACCATGGCAGAGGGGGGTTACTACTGCCCTGAGCAGCAGCAACTTACGAGCCAGCCTTACATGATTTATTCACTTATCTTCTCTGATTACATAGAAAAATGTGTATTTGCCATGGCAACCTCGTCGTTACATGTCAGGACACCAATTCAAACATAAAGGGCTTCTCTGCCAAAGACCCTCTAAGGTCACCGCTGCGCGGAAATCTTTCCGGCACAGAATGTACACAATTCACCGAGAAAAGCACTTTCTGATATATTTAAAAAGCAATATGGTCTCTCGCTGCAGAAGTAATATACTAAAATTCTTCCTTTTGTAGAATAATTTTCTTTTTTTTTTTTTTTCCCCAAACACGGTAGGAGAATATTTGTGAAGGTTCTTGCCTGGCTATAATATAGGTGAAATTGTAAGTATTCCAAAGGTTTAGGAGATATTAATTAGTGCTGGGAAAAAGAAAAAAAAAAAAAAGAAAAAAAAGAGCAGCTCATTTCAATTAGTCCATTAACAACCTAAATTTATGGTGGGAATATTTGATAGAATCTAGGTATTTGATCTGGGTGTCAGATTTGTTTTTTCTTTAAGGAGCTACAGTGATCGAAATTAGTCTCTGCCAAATCAGGATGTTGTCAGTAAATCACTCGTGACGGCGGAGCCTGAACCTGGCGTGATGCACAGCTCCTATCTCTGCAGGGATCTTTTCCAAGAAATGAGGTTATGATGGATCGTCTGCCAATGGGCAATAGCCCAACGCGATAAGCGAGGGGAGACTTTGCAACCCAACCAGCTCTTCCACAGGGCACGTTTCATTGCTATCCAGTTAGATAGTTGTACAATGGAGACAGCAAGAGGGACAACCACGACGTGGGTTTCAGCTGACCTCGCGAAGTGGAGCTCACTGAGACAGGCTATCGTGGTGGTCAGGGACAGGTCCAGCGAAGGGCTGAGCCCCTCAGGAGATGACGGGTGGTGCGGAACAGCTTGAGGATGGCACAAACCCGCCGAGAGCCCTGGCCAAAGCTGCTCACACCGGTAGGAAGGTTGAGCTCCCATTGGAGGGCATCGGTCTGCGTGACTCGTGTGTGGCCACCCATACAAAGAACATGACTCCTCTCATGCAGCCACCGCATTTCTGGGTGCTGTGGAGCTTTCCTGCCTGAGAAGTTCTCTTTTATGGTGCCCTGTCCTTTCTGCGGGGTGCAGGCGCAGAGCTGGGTGGAGACATGCCCGGGTACCCTGGGTGCTGCTCCACTGCAATTAACACCGGGGAGTTTGCCTGTTAACGAGCCCATAATGACAGCAATCAATGGTCATGCTGGCCAAAGTGGGAACAGGCATCCCAGTGCTCAGATGGGCGCGGGGTGGAGAATCTGTTTTCCCCAGGTAAAAACGAGCTCGCGTCCAAGTCCAAACAGCACCTTGACAAGTCATCACGATGTTCCGGCCACGGCAGAACACACACGGAGAGCAAAGGGCAACCCCTTGCTGTGCCCTGGCCCTGTGCTGAGCTCCATCCACAATACCCAGGGACTCCAGACAGCTCCTGCCTCCCAGAGACATTCCACCTGCAGGGATGGACTCACGCGCATCTTCTGACCACTGTGAATGTCATGAATGAGCGAGCTAATTATCTGCCAGAGTGACCACGGGAGCAATCCCCCAGCTTGGCATCCTGAGTTTTCTAGGTCCAATAATAGTTTCCAATAAAACAGATGTCGGAACCTAGCTCCATCTTCCTCCCTGCCTGGTGTCTGGCACAGGAGTTTTCCAGTCCTCACCCTGGTTTTTGGTTACTGCCCTGACCCATTTACCATGAGAAGGAAACGCAGCAAAGTCTGAGGCAGCAAATGTCTGACGAGCCAGCCTGGCTTTGTATCATTTGCTTCGTCTTTACCATAAGTCACATTCTAACTTCCCCGAGCCAAGAACCAAGAGAAGACAACCTACGACACTCACGGAGTTTTGCAAAAGTTAAACCACTTTGTAGATCAAGCACGAACAACTGCACCATGAAAGGCTAAGCAGGTTGAAAGGAAGACAGCTTTGCTCAACAAGATTACGCATTTAATAAGAATCTTCTAAAGACGCTGCTCTTTTCATCTCCAAGCAAAGCAGCCGGGTGTCGGTGCCACCGCGCAGACAGCTCTGCACGGAACAGGAGAGCGCACGGGGCCGTGGGGTGCTTGAGGTCTGAAAACAATATTACTGGGTAATGAAAAGAGTGAACGCAATTATGACAGGTCTAAGTTCTTAAGAAGAAATTTCAGGGGTGGAAACGTCAACACCTAAGAGCATCATGACAGGACTCTCTCTGCGAGATGCTCCCCAGTGTTCGGGCGCTTGAGGTACGGGACTTGCCCAGACCTAAGTCTTGTCTGATAAACTTTGGGGAGAACCTTGCCTGGATGTGAAGTTGGGTGATAAATCTCTGTTTGGGGTTTCAGGTGACATGTGGCCTGAAACAAGGGAAAATTAACTCCTTTTTCACATATGAGATCAATCAACAGGATTAACTTGACTTTGGAAGAGAATGGCCTTGAGCGACGTTGCCAAGGAGGCAGTGCCCAGCTCTTGGTGGGAGGCTCGCACAGCAAAGGAGTTTCAATATAAAAAAATACAATATAATATGATATGATATAATAGAATACTATATTGTAATATACTGTTTTTCAATACTTAAAGCATTGCATGTTTTCTTTCACCCCCTGGTCTCTTTCAGCTCTTAAAGCTGAATCTATTTTGCATTTCTGTTTCTTTTGCGCTTACAGATTAGCTTGTAATTATGGAATTGTGCCTATGGGCACCAGCAAACTGGCCCAGCACATGTCTCTAGTATTTTGGAGAGTGGACTCTGGGAGAAAACATCTTTTAAATCTAGAGCATCTACAATTTGGTCTTCAGAAAACAAACCCAAGCATTTTAAAATAACATCTGTCATCGGCCTTAGATTAACATTAATTCTAGCATATTGAAAAAAAAAAATGTTTTAAAATGAAACCTGACTCCACGTTGCAAACTCCCTCCTCTGTTCAGAGCTACTCTGACTTCTTTTTTCTCAAATCAGTGATAGAACACACTTGCCAGTCCTGACTTTGTTCCCTGAGCCCGCACAACCCTGCAGCTTCGTTTTCGCTTTTCCAATTGTACGTCAAGCCCAAGAGAGCCGGGGAGCACTGGGCAGAAACCAAAGGGCCGGGACAGGGTGGGTGGCTCTGGGGCCAGGACCCCCCCAGCTCCCCTCAGCCTCCGGCCAGAGCCTGCTCACCAGGAACCGTCGCTGCAGGGGACGAGCTCTCGTGTGTCACCAGCATGGACATGCCACAAGAATGATGCCCTCGGCATTTATTGGTGACTCTCAGGCATGCGATGGGCAGAGGAATAACTCTCTGCACCACTACTTAGGCTAGGAGTAACCACGAGAACATTTTGTGCGTTGGCCCCCGGACAGACAAATACAAACTACACGGGCTTGATCCTCTTTTGCTTCTCTCTGAAGCTGCTGAGAATAGAGGCAATTAGCTGCGAACAGGCTGGTTTGCTCTTGCTCTGGTCCTGCTAACACATCCCATGGACAAATGACAGTGCTGATGCCACCCCCTGCTGAGACATCAGCGTGTGGCCATTGGTGCCCTCAGGAGAGGGACAACCATGTCCAATCCAGGCTGCAGTTACTGTCTGTCCCATTTGGGATCCAGCCCCTGGGGCAGGGCAGCACACAGGTGGGACTCTGTTCTCCTGCAGGTAACTGCAACATGGCAGAATTCCCCAGGGATCGGCTCAGCAAGTTGGTACAATTCTAGCAGAAGAATGTGGGAGAAGACTTGGATGATGCTGGCTTGTGGATGTCACCAGCACCTCTTCAGCCTGTTCATTTAGTCCCAGGCGGAGCTCAGGCTGTGAGCCAAGCCTGGGCTCCTCGTCAGTCAGGACCATCTCTCTCTGCCTCTGAATAAGTGTTTATAGAGGCGCAACGGCTCCAGAAGACACAGACATGCTTGAACTTGGATGGCCAGAAGCCCAGTTAGAGGAGCACTTGTTTACTCTGGGGCATGTGTTACGGACTCAACGCATTTACCAGACCCTGTTTTGCTCCGCGTCTGTTGCGGCGAGGAGCAGTTCAGCCGGCGATGGAGGAACCCGACGAAGCCCGTGCCCCCCGGTCCCAGCACCCTGCCGCCCTCGGGTCCCCGGTGCCACGTGCTACCACGGGGCTCTGCAGAGAATCACACCAGTTTTTCCCTCAACTTGCTGGTCCCTCCCCCAGGTCTATTATATAAACCCACCCACGAGTCCTTCCTATTTAAAAAAAAAAGATTATTTGATGCAATACCCTCCATTTTGTGGCATCACTGCGGAGCTGGATGATGGAGGCACCCACCCGTGCTCGCCCCCCAGCATCCCGGGCACGACGCGGTGCCGTGTGCTGCTGACCACTGGAAGCGTATTATAACGTTTGCTTCTGGGAGAATTAATCTCTGGCACGTTAGGAAGTCACTAAATGGAGCTGTTCTGGAGAGAAGTAATTGCCTTCCCATCAAAATGGATACAGATGTACAATTAAGACAACGTGGTATTTATATAATATTCTCCTATCATATAAATAGAGCCGCTGCGCAGAGACGGAGCCTGTGATTCACTCATTTGCTTTATGACACTGAATAAACGTCGGCTCTATCGGCATTATCAGCACTGAAGAAACAAGATTGGCACCGGGAGAAACTATTTACTACAGATTCATTTACTGGAGTTATTCTTTTCCAGTTTGACGTAAACCAGAATACATTATTTCAAATTACGTCTGAAAATAAATGCTTTTATAGGGTAAGTGTAAGAGATGCTTGAAAACGGCGGCGTTCTTGGAGATGCTTCCAAGCAGCAGCGTTCTGAGCAATGCCTCACAGCCCTCAGGAAGGATTTACCTCTTTTTGGAGTCAGAGGGGCTCTGAATTAAGTGGAATTAATTATTTAAACAAAAATATTATTGCTAAAGTGTCCCACTGCTGTTTTTCAGGTACCCTGTCTGTGGAGTAGGTCCTGTCACCGTTCAGGGTCCCTGTTCTGTGCCCGCCCAGCAGCAGCCGTAGCCCACACTGCCTACAGCTGCAAGAATCAGGCCAAAAACATCATCCAAAAAGGCAGAATAAAAAAAAGCAAAGCTGTACACACTGGTCTAGAGACTTTTTTTTTTTCTTTGTAAATAGCCACACGAAGATGTGAGTGCGGACAACCCCCCCCCAGAATTACCTCCCAGAAATTCTCAGAGGTAAGAACCCGCAGGAGGGTCAGAAGTCTGCCATGAGTTGTATTCGCTCACGGAGCACAAAGCCATTGGCGGGGAGCGGGGGAAGACGCGGGCTCAGCAGTCAGGGGTTCGCCTCCAGATCCCCGGCACCCAGAGACACTAACGCCCAAGACATTTCCCTGGGAGCCAGACCCCGCTGGAGCAGGGAATTTGCTTTCTGTAGCTACAGCCAAGAGGACCATGCTGACGGGGCCAGCGGAAGAGCAGACTATCCACGGAAATGAAATCCGACCGAAGGCACGTTCCGTAAATGGATTGTAACCGGGGTCACCCGAACCAAATCCACCCGAGTGAAAGGTGCCGCTTGCTAAGTGAGACAGGATCCTCGCACGCAGGTGGATCCTGATCCCCGTCAGTGCTCAGGAGGTGGTTATCCCGACATCCTGCTTTCCAACATCCTGACATCCTCCCGCATCTGGGGATGTGCTCAGGCTGGACCCCCACGGGACCCTGCTCGGGCTGGGGCACAGCCCCTCTTCCCAGCAGGGCTCACTTGTGCTGTAGTTTTGGGGAAAGCAATAAAGAAATTCCCGTGGATTTCAGCTCTAGCTCTGGCTTTGATCCCGGGCGCTCCCTGGGCCATCCCTGCCCCTGGGATGGAGACACCTCCATTGCATTTCTCTGTCCCAACAGCCCTCATAAGCGATTGAGTCCCAGAACCCAGCTCCGGACACGGGTGTTTGCTCCTCATCACCCACCATGGAAGGGCCGGGGGGGTCCATGAGCTCCTGCTGCAGCGCCCACGGCTTTCAGCACAGCACATCTGGGTTTGAGCACAGCACATCTGGGTTCGCTGCAGCCCCACACCTCACTGCGTGGCCTCCGTGGAACTCGGAGGTTACTAAGTGGTCGCGGATTTGTCACGGTCATTCCCCGGTAGCTCGTGGAAAGGTTGCGCACATTAAAACGTTTAAATGGGAAACTTTCATCACAGCAGGAAACCCGCCTGCAAGCTGGACCAGGAATTGCTCTAAGTTAGACTCGCTCGGGCGACTTTTTTTTTGTTTCCGTTTTGAGTATTTTTTTAATTTTGGCCACAAAGTTTGAAAAAAACCTGTCCTAGCAACACAGCCGCCGTGGGGAGCCCCACCTCAGACCACGCGTGGGGAGGGATGCGACATCTCCCAGCCACAGCTAATTACTGTGGAGGGTCCCCCCCTCCGCTTTCCTGCTGGCAGGAAAATCCATGTCACTCAATTAACATTGCCCAGAGTTATTTCACCGCTGACCTCACTCCTGTTCTCACAGCGAGAAACAAGGGGGGGGGGGTCAGGTCCGGACCCCTCCAGGGCTGCACTCAGGTACCTCCTTATCTGAGCTCTGTGCTGGCAAAGCCCTTGGCATACTTTTAAATCCCAGGATGTTCTTAGGTGATTTCCTTAATTAGGGCTTGGAATTTTTTTTGAAATTATTTCTGGCTGCCTGGGATGGTTATTCATTTAAAAAATAAAAAAAACCCCAACCCTTTAAATCTGCAGTGACTTAGAGTGTGGTTTTATTGACTTGATATTTTTGTATGTGTTACCTGACTCCAACGAGGCTGCAGAGGGAATTACAAGTCAGGCCAGAACATATTTCCAGCTAAGACAAGCGTGAGAACTTTTAAAACTATATAATCCAATCCTAAATGCCTCATTTCAAGAGAACGGCGATAATTAGCTGAGAGGGGAAAAGCTGCAGAACAATAGCTGGAAAACAAACGCTACAGCCCGTGTTGGTGGAGGGGCCCGGAGGAATCAGCGCCTGTGTTCCGCAGGACTCCCGGTTTGGGTTCCAGGGAACATCGAGAAGTATTTCAGCAAAGATTCACATACGAACGGACTTAAATAGGACGAGTCTAGCTGTAGTCACTGGGGATGAATAGACCGCACTTAGAGCTTTACAGAAGTTCCCTCCCAATGTCAAGTTCGCTGCTGGGTGTCGCGGCTCAGCCCGTGGCTCCTCCAGCCTCCTGGCAGAAGCTGCAGCCAGCGGCTGCCAAAGGGGCTTCCCCCCGCGATGGAAATGAATAACCCCCCAGCCCTGCGAGCCTGGGGGCTTTTCTCCTCGCGAGTGACGAGGACATCTTAAAAACCACCTCGACATCGGTTGCAGCGATAAGGCAGATAAGCCGAAAAATGTGATTTCTTCAAGTCCATCCAAAACCAAGCCAAAGTACGCTGGAAATAAAGTCACAGCGAGGGAAAACACCCAAAGACCTTCTCAATAGCTGCCTAGAACTTCAGCTCTTCCAGCGGCTCAGGGCGGGGTGGGGGGAAACACTGGCAGGCACTTTCCTTGTCAGAGCCTCGCGGCAGGAAAAAACAGGTCATGGCAGCCACCAAAACGGAGACCTGAGTCACTCAGCTCTGCCTGCGAGCACCAGCTCCTGCACCCGGGGCTCCCGCTCCCCCACCCCGAAAAACAGAGGTGCTGCTTGCAGCAAAGCACCGATGCTGGGGCAAGGGCGGTGCGGCGGAGATACTCTTCTGAGCAGGGGCTGCCTTTGCTGCTCCGAGTCCTGCTTGAGGAGCTGCTGGTAGAGCACATGAATCATGCAGCCAGCACTCATAAAAAAAAAAGTGAAATTACAATTAATAATGAGGGGGGTTTTGGTTTGTTTGGGGCTTTTTTGGTGTCTGATTGGGTTTATTTTAAGTAACGGAGGGTTTTCCCTAAGCTAATATTGGCAATTAGTTAATGAGGGTGGGCGAGCTCTACCCAGCAAGGCATTTCCAAGGGGAAAGCTTCGTGTTTGAGCAGTGGGGTGTTTGGGTGTCCCGGCCAGCCCAGGCTGGGCTTCACCTCCACGTCTTCACCAGCCACCAGCACGTCTTTGCCACTTCTTCCCCCAAATGTCAGTAACAGCCCTGTGAAGCTCAGACCTGTCTCCATTTCCACCCCATCTCTCACCATGTTCTAGCCAAAGCTCCCAGGGATCCTGTAACACAGATTCTACTTGTTTTTAAGTTGAATTATTTCTGTTGCCTTACAATGAACGAATGTCTGAAGGAGATCCTTGCTGGGATTCACTGGGACAGCTTTTTCACTCACAGCTTCTGAGGATGAGAGCATGGTCTCCAGGCAGAGCTCTGCAGCACCTTGGTTCAGAGTTTTAACTTTGTCTTAATTCAGGAGAACTTCTCTACTCAACTAGTGAGGGCGTCACTGCTTTTGTACAAGCAAATCTGGGAATTCGGTTTTTGGTGAATGCCTTGAAAGTACCTACTCGTAGCAAAAAGGGGTTTCTCATACAAAGAAAAAGCACAGTGTTTTTTTTAAATATGAAAAAAAAAAGCTGATAAAGTTATTGGCTGGCCTGGTTTCTAATGCTTTTAACTGGCCAAGGGGGAGTCAGCATGTTATTGTCCAGACCTTTCACACGGGGCACGCCGTTTCCTATTTTTCCCCGGTAAGGCTTGCTCCAAGCACAGCAGAAGCGAACGCTTCACGGCTCAAGCGGACGAGGAATTAGTGAATGAGCAAAGCCTCTCGGCTGGCTCCCTAAAGAAATTGTTTCTAGCAAAGCGTCGAGCAATGGCCTCTCCTCTTGGCACAAGAGCTTCCTTGGTCTGGGGCGGCTGAAGAGAAGAACGTGAATTTGCCTCCAGGGGAAGAGCCAGCGATGCCAGGACTCGCTGGGACGCGGGTTTGTGTTCAGGTGCTGGGCACCGTCCTGCCCATGAGGTCACCAAGGGGTGCTGATGCTGGCTGGGACGTGGTGCTTGTTGTGGGATTTTCTGCCGTGCGGCCGGAGCATTCCTCGTTCGATGCACTAAATGCAGCTTTACCGGATTGCTAAAATTACAGCCCAACTCGAGTGGTTTGCAAATCCCTGCCCAACTTCTGCTTGTCCCCACGACCCAGGAGTTTTCTGGATGATCCCCGGCCCCCCTTGGCACCAGCTCTGCAAAGAGCACCCGGCCTGGCCCCTTACCAAACCTGCCGCTTGCATTTCTTCTGCCTGTTGTAGCTCATCATCAGGGCAGAAAAATAAATATCACAGGAGTTACCCGAGTGGTAGGAATGAACTTTATACAGCCGAGGAGACACATCTCCTTTCAGACTGCCTTACTTGTACCTTCCAGCAGTAAAGTGAGTCACCTTCCCTTTCTTTTAGGATTTTTATACGTAGGTATATAAAAGCAAACATATATCGATATAAAGATTACCAAACATCATAGAATTGTTTAGGCTGCAAAAGACCTTTAAGATCATGGAGTCTGACCATTAACCCAGCACTGCCAGGTCCACCACCAAACCACGTCCCTCAGCACCACATTTACATCATTCCATCCTCGGTCAGCCCCACCACACGCCTCGTGGCAGGGCTTTACCTCCAGGTTTAACCCTCAGACAAAGGCTGTTGAACAAGGCCACCAGGCAGCTGGGTGGACAGGAACTGATTGCATGGCAGAGTCCTCACTTCTTGCTAAGGGGCAAGCCAATAACTGGTGGCAATTAGAGAACTGCTCTGGTTTACTGCTCAGGCTACTCTGGCAAGTTATTATAAGAACATATCCCAGCTTCCCAGAGAGGTTGTGGAGTCTTCTTCTCTGGAGAGATTCCAAACCTGCCACGATCCTGGGTGCCCTGCTCTGGGTGACCTGCTGGAGCAGGCGGTTGGACCAGATCTCCAGAGGTCCCTTCCAACCCCACCACTCTGGGATTCTGTTTCACAAGCCCAGGTACCCCCGCAGATAAAGGCTACAGTGGCTTACAAGTGAAGTGTGTTCTTCTCTCCCCACCCCTCTCCCCTCAGTACTGAGCCGACGGAGTTTTCAGAGAAATGATTTTCTGCTGGAGTAAACCGAGCTTTCAGAAAGAAACAGGACTGCCAAAAAAGCCTCCCCGGAACAGAGCCCCCCTGCACACGTGTAGAGGCAGCGCGGGTGCCTACGAGGGGGGTGAAGCAGCACGGAGAGGGGGTTCTGACCCAGCCCCACCATCTCCCCGTTCACAGCCCCTGCCCAACGTCAGGCAGTGCAGGACCCTCCTCAGCAGCAGTTGCTTGACTTCACGCCAGGCTATGAGGTCAGCCTGTCACGCTTCGTAGATACTTCTTCATCGTGTTGCCAAAGGATGGAGGGCAGGGGAATGAGCTCGGCCCTGGAGGACAAACATTCCTGCTCAGATCCAGCAGAACTCGGGTTTCCTGGGCTGGGAGATGCGCACAGACCCGCGACGCTCTCTTCTTTGGGGTGTGTAGGCACATCCCCCACTCTGGTTTTAATTTTTTTTTTTTAAATTACTCTGTTGTGTTCAACATGCATTGAAAACAAGTTTCGAAGTCCCGAAGTTTTAGAGAAAATGACATTCTTGTGTTCTAGCCAGCCCTACTTGATTCTAGCAAATAGAGTATTTTGATAACACGGTTAGAGCTTAGCATGGTTGGATGAGTAATAAATTGGCCAAGAAATGAAACTGATCTTTAAAATCACCCTTTCTGGAGAGATACCCTTTGAAGAAACTTTATGTTCTCCTCATAATCGAAGAAATGACTTTAATTCCTTATCTCTTTTATAACCCTAGACGAGCAGAGAGACAACCAGTCTTTTCTGAGGGCAGCAATGATCGCCTCGATGGAAAGCACGCACCAAAAAAGCACATTCATGAACCTTTCTCACGGGAGGGGTGAACAGAGGCTTTGTGAGACCTCACTCAGGCTCCCCCATCTTCCTCTGGGCAGATTTAACTGAAGATAATTGGAAAAAAACAACCAACCAACCCAAAAGGAGTTTGTGCTCTGCTCAGGACAGCAAGAAATTGGTTGCAGATATAATTACTGGTGGGCAAGGTAAAGCCACGCTGGTGATGCCCCAGAGCTCATGTGGCAAGGAAAGAAAATTAAAATAGTAGGGGGGGAAGTGAACCGGCCAGAAGGAAGAGTCAGGTTAAGAGTTCCCTGATGGAGAACTGGAAAATAAGGGAGCGTTACTAGTAACATTTATTTACTGTCTGCTGTGTGGGAAGAGATCTCCTGCAAGCCATTATCTGCTTCACATTTGGAGGGGAAAATGCTTTCCCTGTCCCCTTTAAGTGCACCCTGATGCAAGGTGCTCTCCTGGGAGCTGGCAGAGGCGGCAGAGGCTGCAGAGACCAGCTCTGCCCTGAAGGAGAACTCAGAAAAATGAACGCAGAGCAAACCCCACCTGTGGTTTGGAAGGGCAGAGCAGTGGGAATAACTGCATAGCATCCTGACAAGAACCTGCTCCAGAGCACAGGTCTGCTTCCAGCCTCATCTGGACTACAAGACAAGCTACAAGGCTTATAAAATTAAATTGCTTCATGGTCCACAGAACCCTGTGATGCTCAGCTCCTGCTTCCTCACATTTGCCTGTACACGGTTTGGATTAGAGGTGGTGTGGACCTGGAAAGAGAACGGGATGAAGATGGGACAAGAGCCTTCACAGCCAAGCACAGCGAACTCGGCACTTGGGGCGTTCTCCAGACTCCCCTGTGCCCGATCCTGCCGGAGTCTGCAGAGCTCACGGGATCTCCAGGGGCTCCACGGCACTTGGCCCCGAGCCCGGCGCAGATGAGTCTTTCTGGAAGATGTACAGTATCCATGCTCGCGTCTGCCAGAGGGTGAGGTCATTCTGGAAGGAATTTTATTTATTCAGGAAATATTTCTGGAAATATTTACATGTCAAGATTGCATGTTTAAATTCCTTGACAAAGCAAGCTCTGGGCCACATGCCGGACTTGGGAAGAGCTTTGCAAGTACTTCTTCAGGTTTTCCTACACAGAAGGCTTTTTACTGTATCACCATCCCGGTGGCAGCAACAACCCCTTTCTCTAAAGCAAGGGGATGAAGTCCTGCAGTGAAGACTCCAGTCTGAGCAGGAGGCTGCAGCTTCTACTCCATGCAGAGACAAGGAAAGGGAGTTGCTTCACACGCCTGGGCTCAGACCAGTGCATGCTACCAGATCCTCTTCATCATTGCAGAGATGCCAAGTTGGTAAAGTTCCTGCATAGCCGAGAGCGTCCAGACATGCCAGGGCCAGCGCCTCCAAGCAGGGGAGCCCTGGAAATCCCCCCTTGCCCCAGGCATGGCTGATCTTTAGTGATTAACCAGCTCTTTCAAGTATTTTGGATTCTGACTTACTGACAGAACCAAGGCAGTAGCATGGGGGATAAAATTCTATCCTCTTTAAACATATCATAGAATCATTTAGATTGGAAAAGACCTCTAGGATCATCAAGTCCAACCTTCATCCAACATCTCCCTGGCCCCTAGACCATGTCTCAAAGCACCACATCTACTTGTTTGATCACCTCCAGAGATGGTGACTCCACCACTGCCCTGGGCAGCCTGTTCCAGTATCTAACTGCTCCTTCAGTAATATATAAAAGTAGTTTGCAACTCTGCAAGACTGTCCCTAGCACTAAAAACAGGCACTTGTGGGAAACACCGCTGCTCTGGAAGAGGATGTAATCACCCCCTGCATTGTGTTTTCTGTCCATGAGAGTAGCTTAGTATGTCACTTGGTCACCACAGGAGAGAAGAAAGATGGGCAAAGGTATGGAAACAGCTTCTGTGTGAGGAATGACTTGAAGCCTGAAGTCATTCTCTAGAGGTTGCTGGGCAGGGGACAAGGAACATGACAAAGCCTGTAAAATTGTAAGTGGGAAAGAGAGGAGTAAAAGGGAACAAGTTCATCGCTGCGTGTCTCACAGGCTGAGAACCAGAGGCATCAGATGAAGTCATCACGTGGCAGTTCCCACACGAACAGGAGGACAGACCTCTGCCCACAACGCAGGCTGGGGAAGGCGGCCACAGAGGATACCACAAGCTCACATTTGCCCAAAGGCTCTTAGAAGGCAAAAAAAAGAAGTCTGTCTAGAGTTACTAAGCCTGGAACCACCACCCTGGTTCAGGAGGACCCAAAGCTGCAAGGAAGCACTGGAGAGAAGTGCCAGCTCCTGTCCACTCTGCTCTCCCCAGGCACCCACCCCAGGCAGCGTCCCACAGGGCCAGGCGCTTATCTGTGCTAAGCAATAAAATATTTTAAGCCAGAAAAATGAATGAAAAGCAATGAAAATAACATGGATTGACGGTAGTATGTGTCAGTTCTAGTTTTCCATCATGCTGTGATATCTACTCTGCTCTTCCTCAATTACTGCCAGATTCAGGAGGTTGATGGGAACTTCCCAGAAGTGCAGAGGAGCTGTGGCACCGCACAGTGTTTTAACTGATCCAGCAGTGTTTTTCCTGGAGTTATGTACAGATTTCTGAAGTTATATCCAGATCTAAGTCACTATACTCTGCCTGAAGGGAAAAAAATTAGGCTAATTAAATACTGGAACAGGAGAGAGCTGCACAGAGAGGGAGATTATTCAGAGAGCTGAAGGCAACACCTCTTTATCTGGTTAATCACAGTCATTGGCATGAGAAAGAGAAACACAAACACTTCTTCAGGCTTGAAAGCTTTGGACTCAGCCTCTATTCATGGTTCAGCTTCACCAAGCACAAACTCACCTCAAGCAGACTCAAACACATGTACAAAGTATTCATGGAAGCCTTTTTCTTAGGCAAAAAAAGCCAAAACGACAAACCCAAACAAACCACAACCACACCGCCAAGAGAACTCCCATGTTTTATAGCACCAGCATGGTTTTCATAGTAAGGTATCAAAAACATTTCCACCTGAGGAGCTCAGGGAGGATTTTCCACTTGAGCTACCTACTTGGAGACGGCAATAAGCATCACACAGCTCCTCTGCATGAGGCAAACAACAGCTCTGCTTTGTGTTAGACTTGCCCTAGGCAATGGCATTTACACAGAAATTATCTGAAAGCGATTATCTCCTGCACAAATTCGCTATTTTCTTTTTATTGCCTCTTACCTGCTCGTTGGGTTCTATTCCAGGGCTTTGGCTTTCCACCTGGAGAGGTGCAGCTATCAGCACGGCTATTTTGGCTTCCAACTAGTTGTTTCCTCCAGTTCAAGTCTCTGCCCGTGAGCCCTTCCTATATTTGAATTCTTTGCAGAGCCGTTTTCTTCAGCCTCCTGCCCTCTGCAGAGGAGCCCTACCACCCTCTGAGCCACGTCACACCCACAACTCTTTTCTGCCCCAGCTTAATGCTTAATTTATACCAGGCGACCTTTCCAGGCCTATGATTACTCCTTGATTGCCTTCATTTCTGCCTTCACAGCTGTTTTCCTTCCTCAGGACCTTCAAGTTGCATTGCTCACAGAGAGGAATTAACATCTCCTCCTGAGGGGGAGCATCTACGTACACTTGCACTGGGGAAGATTTTTTTCTTACAGGCAAACCATGTATTTATAACCAGAATTAACTTTTAATGTCAACTGAGACAGCAAAAAGTAAAAGAAAGGAAGTCTACGTGAAGAAGCAGAGCCCTGGTTTCCTCTGAAATACCCTGCCTGGGTTTGGCTGCAGGGTGCCCACGAGTGTCACATACAGTTCTTCACACTGCCCCGAGAACTTATTCTAATGATTGCTGGGAAGCTCATCAGCATTATTTATGGGACGCATATGAAGATAAATACAACAATATATTCTTGAAAGAATGTAATTCTGATGAGGCTGGGGAGATGCTAAAATATAGGAGCCCTGGGATTAACAGCCTGAACTAATATCACCATTTTCATCACATTAGGAGGATCTCGGGAGACTGGAATGTTGGTATAACTATGGTGTGAAATCCAAATGTTGTCATTTATAAAAAGAAAAAAAAAAATGTTCCTGGCATGCAGACAGCTAGTTATGCGTGAGTGTAGCACATACAAACCACAATGTTAGGAAAGACCCAAGAGATGCTATAACTCTTCAGTATATTCAAATGAAAAAAAGAAAAAAATCATCTTTACCACACTCCTCAACCAGCTATTGTAGGGCAGATATGGGCCTGTTATTCTATCCATTTTCCCTTTGATATTCCTTGTTTCTTCTCATCACACGTTCGTGGTAATTGAGCTGCATGAAAGGCCTTAATATAAGCTAAAAGACATTGTCTGCTTGACTGTGAGGGACAATAAACAGCAGCCATTTGCTACCACAAACAGCTTCATCATCGTTCTCCTTCAGCGAGGAGCTGAATTGTGAACGTTCTCCTTTCTCTCACAGAAGAACCCTCGAGTTTTCCCTGCAGAACCATCTCCTCAGGCAGCCCGCTGAGCAACCCTAGCAAAGCTGCTTCGCCCAGAAACTCATCTGAACATCGTTTCACCAGCTCCTCATTTCTAAAGAAAAGAACCGACCAGGGGAACGAGCCGCTTGTATTTCCCCGCGGGTTTTGAATGCGGCCTCTGCGCTGGTCGAGCTCCTGGCAGCAAGAGCCAAGGGACTCTGCTGCGGCTCCTGCCTGTGCCTGGGATGGTTTATGCCCGTAGATCAGGAAGGTACCAGCCAGGTTGCTGCATCCTGTGTGCAAGTTTGAAATGCATTTAATGGAGTGTGTGCATCCCAGTGAACGGCCGTGCCCTGGACCCCTCTATCGCTAACGGGCAGGGACACGTGTGCCTGCAGGTCCTACGCAGATGGGCTTCAGATGTGGTGATCTCCTGGGGGGCCTTTCTCTCTGCGTACATGTTGCATGTGCACAGTGACCGTATGAACTCAGATCAACTGTGCTGCTAAAATCAGAGAATGGTAGAATTATAGAATCATAAACTGGTTTGGGTGGGAAGGGACCTTTAAAGCTCATCTTGTCCAACCCCCCTGCAGGGAGCAAGGACATCTGCAACTAGAGCAGGTTGCTCAGAGCCCCGGCCAACCTCACCTGCAATGGTGCCAGGGATGGGGCAGTGACCACCTCTCTGGGCAACCTGGGCCAGGCTCTCGCCACCCTCAGCAGCAAAAATTCCTTCCTTCTCTGTAGTCTAAATCTCCCTCTTTTTAGTTTAAAACCATTGCCCCTTGTCCTGTCCCAACAGGTCCTGCTCAAAAGTCTGTCTCCATCTTTCTGACAGGCCCCTTGGAGCACTGAAAGGCCACCAGAAGGTCTCCCTGGAGCCTTCTCTTCTCCAGGCTGAAGAAGCCCAACTCTCCCAGCCTGGGTCCCAGCAGAGGGGTTCCAGCCCTCCCATCATTGCTGGGGCCTCCTCTGGACCTTCTCCAATAGCACCTAAAGGAAAAAATAGGCTCTTAAAGTTAGCTGTTGTGACACATCTAGTCCAATCTAAAGAAAAAAATGCACTTTTTTTGGTCAGGCATCTCACTGCACAGTTGTCTTCTGTACACGCACGTTGACTCAGGAGGAGGAGTAAAGGTGTTGCGTGGAAATGCCCATCTCAATGGTCCCTTCCTCTGGCTCTTCCAAGAGTTGTCAGGTTCAATTGGCCTCAGCAAGTAAAACACCAAAACAAACCTTCTATTTAGCAAGAAAATATTTGGTCTCAGACTGGATGAGATCATGGTTTGCAATAACAATTGCATTCTTCTTACTCCCATCCCAAAACAGCATCTGGATCGCAGCCACCTGTGTAAACAGTGCTCGCTGCTGCCAGGAGAGCCTGGAGTATCCTTGAGAGCTGCCACCTCCACCATGGGCCAGTGTCCGTGTGTGGGGAACTGGGCAGAAGTGCTGATGCTCGTGGAAATCAGGGGAACTTCCCTTGCAGGTCCTTGCTGGGGAGTTGTTTCTTGTGAACTTCGCCGCCCTCATTTTCTCATTTCATGAAGAGCAGGGCACAAAACAGAGCTATAAGAGGGTTTTTTTTCGCTTTGACCAACTAGGTTTCTGTGGCCTGCAGAAGGCAGAAGGCTGCCTTTAAGTATTACAAGGGAAGCAAGAAAACGCAGTGACTTGGTAGTCCTGGAAATGTCCCTCCTGAACATCTTTCTGAAAAGATAAGTAATGTGAATAAGGATCCTACGTGGCACCTGTACCCTTTACATTTTTCCAATCTTAATTATAATGTAGATGCAAAATCTGGATTCTTGTCTTAGAAAATGTACATCTGTAATGAATACATCTGATGAGTAAAGGCAGAAAGTAAAGTGTGTGCTCGTTTCTTCGTGACTTGAAGGTAAAAATGAGCCAATAGGTATTTTACCTGCTAATATTTAATTCAGTCTAAAGCCTGATTATTCTGGTTGCCAACATCCTGAGTGAAATTAGTATTATATCAGCCATTTTATTTCTATTGTCTCCTCTTGGAAGGGAAAACTGATTTTGGAACTCTGATTTTTCTATAAAGGAAAGCCACCTGGAGCTGGGAAATGCCAAGGTCTATGGATGGAATAAAGTACTCCAGCTATTCTAGTGCCCTCTCTTAGAAACACATCGTTGGAAATGGGAATGCAAATAGCGAATGCTCTTATTGAGGTTGTAATTAATGTATTTGGGAAAGGAACCAAGGTAAGTTCTTTTTTGTAACAGAGAGCCCTTCTGTAAGGTTGGACTATTTAAAAGCCCGCTATGTAAAGGCAGAGAGGGAGATGTCAGGCTGTATTTAGGAACAGTCAAGGTTGAGTTGATTTTCATAAAACTCTTCAATTATGGTTTCTAATTCCAATGCTCAGCTTAAGGGCTCAGGACCTCAGCTTCTCCATGGCCCATAACGCATCTTTAGAATTCAAATGTGAGTTACACTCTGCACCCTTGGCAGTGGGTCACCTTACCCAGGCCCAAAGACGCTGGACAAACGGGTGAAAGTTCTAATGGAGCTGGTATTTTGAAGAGCTGTAGGTATTTAGCGCTGCGCCCCAGCTCCCAGCACACAGCGGCCATCCTGCAGAACGGAGAACTTCTCAGCATATCCCCTGGGACTTGTTGCCCGTCAGCTCGTAGAGGAGCATCAGTCACCCTCCCGCAGCCCACCCTCTGCTCTAGCATCCATCCCACAGGTGCTGAGACAGCTCCACGCTGGGTATCAGGGTGCAGAGGGTGAGGATGGGTGGGAGATGTGCAGCCAGAGGAACCCACTGTCCTGGTGGCAGCATCCGCAGCGACCACCATCCAGATGTCCCCATCCCCTGCTCAGCTGCTGCCCCATGTCCCCCCTGCCCTGCACCCCGTGCAGTGACGGGGCACCAAGACCAGCAGCATCAGTGGGAGAGGCCACCCAGAGATGGACATCAAAGGAGCAGATGATGCTTGGTGGTACTCTTCATGCTGAAATATGTTATTAATATTAATAGTGTTACAATTCGATGAAATGTGTTTTTTGTAAGAAGGATTAAGTGTACCCTGGTTCCACTGGCTTGTTGCAACACAGCAAGGTTTGAATTTCTTGCCTTTGCAGGCAAAGGGCGATGCTGGAGCCTCTGTCCCTGCTGGAGGAGATGGACAGGCTGAGACGGGAGCCGGGCTGAGCTGTGGACGCTCCTCCTGCGCATTGCCGATGCGCAGGACGGCTCTCCAAAACTCTGGCTTGTTCTTCCCAGGAGAGGAGGTATTAGTGTTAGAAATTTCACGCATCAGAAGGAGGTGATTAATTGTGTTCCAACTAATTAATGAAATGAGATGATTTTCCACCTGCTGATCCGGAGTCCAGCACGATCAGCAAAAAGACTCGTGTTGACTTCGGAGGGTTTTGCACCAGTGTCAGTTTATGGTTCACTTCCACGGATGATACATGTATATTGGGAAAGGGAGGTTATAGAGCTTGCTGGGAACACGATCGTTTTTCACAAAGAAAGATGTTTACCTACATTTTCTCTGCCGCTACAGCAACGGAAAGAGAGCATTGTTGTTTTGGTTTTAATTAAAGTTTTTAGCATTCATCTCAGCTGCTGTATCGACATTTTAATACACGAATAAATATGAAGAAGCACATACATTTTATACTCCCTGCTCTGCATTTATTCGCTGCAACTTGCAGGATCCTTTCCAGCGAACTGAGTTATACATTTTCAGCAGCATCCTGCCACATCTTTAAAAAAAAAAAAAGTAGGGCAGAAAAACCACCACATTAACCCACTGCGTCCCGAAATGAGTGTGTGCTCCATTCAGAACAGACCTTGTCATTAATAGGCTCCGTGTCTATTTATAACGAGGAGGCCACAGCATTTCTGAGACATCCAGTAAACGCTAATCCCCTGCACACCCCCACAAAGTCGCCAAGTGTCATTTCCCTGCTTTCAACATACAGAGATTGCTTCCCAGACGTGAACTTCAGCGTTCAGATGCCTCAGTGATGGGCTCCAGGTCAAAGCCGCCTTCGCCATGGACAGAGCTCAGGGCAGAGCTCAGGGATCCCGCATGCTACGGGCTGGGAGTCTTCTGAGAAAAAAGAGGGTTTTGGCAGAAAAAGCCCCTCGCTCAAACCCAGAGCAGGCTGGAGAAACATGCTGGTTTTGTGACGCTTCCCACAAGCTTGCCGGCAGTTTGCCCGTTGACCCGAGCTCCCCAGGAGCAAGGTCCAACCCAGCCCTCCCAAAGTCCATCGGGGCACTGAGGTGCACCAAGGCACCTGGAGCCCCTTCTAATTTTCAGCCTGCAATACCTGAACGTTTTCAGAGCTGAGCCGTTATGCCGATGAGTGATTAGGTGCAGGTGAATTAGCAGTGCAACAGTTTCCATTTCCTAAGAAAGAGATTTTCTCTGAGAACCGCACACTTGGTGCTGGGCGCGGGCTGGAAGGTGCAACTCTTGCTCGGCTGAGCTTTGCTGCCTGACACCGCGTCCCGGCAGAGCAGATAATTTCTCCTCCGACCGTGGTGTGTACGTGGATGGATTTGCAGGAGCTCCGTGTTGGCTCCTGGCAGAGCTGGGGCTGCGCCGTTCCGTTTTGAAGGTGTGGAGAGGACAGATATCTCGTGAAGAAGGTGACTGGTATTAATGAGGTGATAAGCTGCAGAACAGAAAGCCGGATGGGCTTCGTGCGGGAGGTTAATTAAACCAGCAAAGCCTGCGTGCGTCGCGCACAGCGTTGCCACGGCTCTTTTCCCTTTAAATATTTCACGTACTGAATCAACGTTGACTCCCCTCCCTGCGCACACACAAATAAATAAATAAACGTCGCAAATCAAGTCAACCGTAATTCCAATTAGTCCCGGCTGTTATTTCACCAGCCTCCAAGGCCCTGTCTGCAGCGCTCGGAAATAGGTTACACATGGCCTCACGCAAGGAGACATGAAATAATTGCTTCAATCTGAATGAAGAGTAAGTAATTTTGTGCATGTATTATTCAGAATGGCAGGGACATTACTGTAATAATTCCTGACTGGTTCAATATTCTCCAGAATGGTGGAGAAAATGAAAAAAAAAAAAACCCCGTGTTTGCAGGCCCCCGAAGGAGCGTGAGCCACGTGGCCGGGCTCAGCTTCCTCCTGCTCCCCTGGTTGTTTCTAACAACGCTTCCAAACCACGCGTTCACGACACTGATTCTCACAGCTAAGATGCATTTTTGACTGGAAGTATAAGGAGAGCTCTTCTTGAGCCAATGTGACCTGCTACTGGTTTAGCAAAACCAGGTGATGTCACCGGAAAGAAATGGCTCCTCGGTATTTCTTCTGTCGCTGGTTTTCTCCTAAAGAAAGAAAGAACTGCTTTGGTATGCCACTTAGCAGTAAAATTGGTAAATCACGCTAAGAAAACATGTTTGGAGAGGACATCTTTAGATGCTAATTTAGTATCATTAATTATATGTAAATATTAATTCTATTTTATATTATATATATTATATGAGGGTGGTTGAGCACTGGAACAGGTTGCCCAGAGAGGTGGTGGAGGCCCCATCCCTGGAGACATCCAAGG
>VZZY01000822.1:498471-623511 GCA_013400335.1 Eurystomus gularis
GTCCCTGCTGACTGCAGGGGGTTGGACTAGATGGCCTTGGAATGTTCCTTCCAACCCAATATATTCTATGATTCTATGATATTATATAATATATAGAATCATAGAATGGCTTAGGTTGGAAGGAACCCTAGAGATCATCTAATCCAACCTCCCTGCCATGAGCAGGGACACCTCTCAACTAGACCAGGTTGCTCAAGGCCTCATCCAACCTGGCCTTGAACACCTCCAGGGAGGGGGCATCCAGAACCATACATAGCATATTATATATAAGGTATAACATATGATGTATTTTATGTCTTATATAGGTAATATTAATCATAGTTTAAAAGCCAATTTAAACATCTTTATCTGTTAGCTGTTTATGGCTGCGCCTACATTGTAGCCTAACTTTAGAAAATTTGCATTCTGATTTAATGGACTGCCAACGAGTTTTTAAAAAAAAAAAAAAGAGGTTGCAAATTGTCAGTATTTAATAGAGAAAGAATAAAAGCAGGGATAAAAATAAAAGGAGGATCAAACGAGGGAAAAGACATGAAAGATTACGGTGGCTGGGCTTAGACACACATCTGTATGTCAGCTTTTTAATGGAGAGAGAAATGATAGAGCAAGTCGCAGAGTGGAGAAATTGCTTCTTCCTGACTCGATTTTGGGAGCCAAGAGATTGGGTCGGCGCCGGATCCGTCAGCGAAGGAGGAGATGAAGGAAGATCTGGGATTTAAACGATTGTGTTTGCTACTCGGGGTGAGCCAAGCACGGGGTAACGAGCAAAGGAACCAAGGATGTGTGGGGTTTCCGATCACGCCTACGCGGAGGTCGGGGAGAAGGAGAGCTAAAATTGTACTCTGCTACTTGGTCATGGATGATGACGTGAAAAACCGAAGGCGTTTCAGGCCCAGACGGGTTCTCTGGCTGTTGGTTCCCAGGCTGAGAAGTTGAGTACGTGCAGATCGCGGGAGCTGATGACAGAGAGCCCGGCAGAGAGAGTTTCCAGCTAATCAATTTGAATATTTGCTGGTTAGCTGGCGTACGGGGACCTTGAAATCCATCAGCATGTGGCGGGTTGTCTGGTCAAAGCTAACCAACAGGAACGGCCAAACAGCTGAGCAAAACCAGAAAGATAAAATCCGTTCCCTAAATACCAGCGTTATGCAAAAGTGTATCAGGCATCAGGAATCAGCTGAAAAAGCCCACACTTTTTTTTCTAGAAGCCCACACAGATGTGTTGGCAGATGCGTGTCGGTGCCTGCACACATGCAGTGTCAGGTGCTGGTTTCCAGCGGTTCTCGGTGACTAATTACAGCCGTTGCAATTACCACAGTACTGTTATGATTCTATAAACAATAACATTCTCTTCATTCAATGCTGAAAACTTCATTTGCTTATCACATTGCTTTCAAGAGTGAGACAATATGGAGACGGAGGGTGACCCAGTTTTTTTCCCCCCCAAACAGTCAGATGGTCCTTCAACAGAGAAAGGTCAAGAAACTGCTGTAAGACACCCCCTGGTTTGTAAAACCTCATTGCCATCGGCAGAGCTTGCTCACACCACTTTGGTATTAGCTCAGTGCTAAAGGTTCACCAGAAGTTCTTGGTGGAAAGGACACAAGTCACAGGACGGTGAACTGCAGGGTTAGACTGAGCCTTGCGGACAGACCAGCCAGCTGTGAGAACCTTCTGCCGTTTCTTTTCTGCTACATTTCCCAGTCTCAAGTATTTTATTGCAATTTAAGGGCTGAAGTCATATGTTAAAACAACATACGGTATTAAAAGCGAAAAAGAATTCATGTATTGCATGAGTCGAAACACTACCATGAAGTTCATCATAAAATCTCGCGAGCTGGTCATCCTGAGACTAAACATGGAGAATTATCAGCTCAGAAAACCGAGCTGCACCTTGCTGACAGACCATTTGCAAGCTGGACCCATTGTCACTGTTTTCACCCACGTTCCCAGCACAAAGGTCTCCTTGCAATGTTGTCTTCTCTTGCCGCGCAGAGCCGGTTTCTGCAAATACAGAGATGCCTCTTTAATTGTTGAACACCTTATGGGAAACTGCAGGAAATGGAACCATGTTGTCAAGTCACCTCCTCCTATTTACGTAATTTCTATCCCCTCAATTTTCAGCAAAAACCAGTGGGTTTAAGGTTGCTGTACTGGAGTACTTAGTGTTGAGTCCCACAGAGCACTCGGTGAGATGCAGAAGCATCAGTCCTTAATTACTGTAGGGCCTTGCAAATATCAGATGCCTGCTCATGCCCAAACCCTCACGCCCATCCCACCAGTGCCTGCCATCCAGCAGACCCCCAGGTAGCCTCCCATTATTCCCAAGCCATCCGTTACCGATCCCAAACACCACCCCAGGCCTCTGCCACCCCTGATGTGCCCCAGGCGCTGACTCGGGGTTGACCACAAGCCTCTAGAGCAGCCAGCACCCACCTGGGCCTGGCTTCTACTAAAACCTGCCCATAGCATCGAGCTCAGCTCAGCTCAACTGCGCTTTTCTGCAGCTTGTACCTCCTGGAGCCAGGCCACGCTGCCTGTAATTTGGGATGACTGCTCAGTCCCAAATCTAACCCTTATGTAGGCGAGCATATACCAGTTGGCTCCAACCTCAAAGGCGAGCTCATGTTGGGTAAGAATTCAGCTATGCAGGACAGTCTGTAAAACCCTCCCAGTACAATAGCAGTTTTGCTGTAGCTCGCTGACAACCAGCCAGGAATTCTTCACAAATGTATATGCAATTATTCTCATGTTCCCTGGCCTTGTGTGAACCTCTGAAGCGTCCGCGGGGGAAGGATCCTCCTGGCGAGCCCTGCAGATGGGGCTCGGGGGTCCCCTTTGTCCACCCGGCATCCATCAGACCTGCCACGGCACCCAGCTGGGAAGGGGACTGAGAGGTTTTTTCCCCCAAAATACAACCAAAGTTTCATTTCTCGTCATCACCATCAACCGGGCTGCGCAAGTTGTCCCTGGGCTAGTCAAATGTCCACGGCAGTGCTCATGGGCACATCACGACACGGCTCTGACCTGTCCCCTCTCCCGTGGTTACACCCTTCAGCATCCACTCGCTGGCTTCGGGAGTAGGAACTTGTATTTTGATCTGGGTACTGTCACTGCTCATCTCACCTTGTTTCCGCTCTCAGCTGCTGAGAGCATTCTTGCAGGCTTCTCAGGTAAGGCTTTATTCCTTTAAAAAATAAATTAGAAAAGCCATCTGGACTATTTTTTTTTTAAAACCAACTCGAACTCCTCCAGCTGTTGTGTGACCTCATCCTTTATTAATTTCTGTAGACTCGTATTTACCATTGAGATCAACCCTACAAGTGTATAATTTCCTGATTTCTCTCCAGCTACTTTATTAAAGATTGGGGTGGGAGATTTGCTCCCCTTGAGTCCCTCGATAACCCTCCTTCTCTCGCAGGAGTTGTTAAGGAGCAGATGATGCATCACAGGTTCCTTTATAGCAACAATAATTGTTCTGCTCAGAAGCGACTGTGGCTTATATATTGCAGCTTTTCTGAAATTGTTTTTCTTCTTTCCCTTATTGCTAAGGAAGATATTGGCACCAAAATGTGATTTCAGAGCTCATGTTCTCTTATTTTCTCCTCTACCTGAAGCCAGTGCAGATGCTACGTTCGCGATGCCACCGCTGACATCTGCGTAACCGAATCCAGCCTCATAAACAGGAAGCAGAAGTGACAGCAGCAACTTCAATAGGTGCTTTTCTTCTGCTGAAGCCATTATTTCAGGCAGGATATATAAATCACAGTGTCTCTGAAGTGGCCCGTTCCAAGTCCAATGCAATCCTCAGCGACAGGGATGCGCCCAGCCCTTGGCCCCGCTGGCAGCCTGGCTGCTTTCCTCCAGGAGTTTGGAAAGTCTCTGGTTTGGGGCAGGAAGAGGGAGAGGGATCATCGCTACAAAAGACCGTCGGATTACTTATGTGCCTGCCAACAAGGGCTGTCTGGCTGTGCAGAAGCAGAAGTACCCATAAACACTTCCAGTGCGGCTGTGGGTTCAGTACCCAAACCCCAGACTGGTTTCTCTTGCTCCAGATGTCCCAGTGCATGCTCTGGATGTGCCACCAGCCTCCCAGGCCGGGCCACCAGCCAGAGCATCCTTCAGGGAGGCTCGTTTATCCGATGCTCACTCTAATTATGGCCACCAGTTCCCCATCTTTGCTCTCTTAGCTGGTGTCACACCTCAGCACTCAGAAGCTTTGGGCACAGGAGATTCTCCACCCACTTCATGATGCTATGCTACAGCCAACAGCAGGCTCTGAAGCAAAAAGAAAGGTGAGTGTAATCCCCGTTCCTGCCCTTCCCTGCTGCAGCAGGTGGCAGGAAACCACTCGGTAGCCCAGGGCAGGTCTTAACATGGCAGAATCATGACATGATGTGTTAGCTGTTGAATTTATATTTATTAAATTTTTCATTATGCAAATACCATAGAATCATAGAATGGTTTGGGTTGGAAGGGACCTTAAAGACCATCTCATTCCAGCCCCCTGCCATGGCAGGGACACCTCCCACCAGACCAGGTTGCTCCAAGCCCTGTCCAACCTGGCCTTGAACACCTCCAGGGAGGGAAATATTCACGTGGATCCTCAACTTACCACAGAAATGGTGATACGCCAGAAAGGTGAACATCTCGTTACTTCTGTGGAGGAGGGAGAGGAAAAGCTGCCTCGTCCAGGACAGCCACACAACAGCCCAGCACGAGAAGTGATTGAAGCGACAGCCCAAAGGGGCACAGGGGCTGTGGCAGAGCATCCCTTACCCCAGCCAGCCTGCTGTGGGACATGGGGTGGGACGGCCTCCCCACCGGCTCAGCTTCAGGAGACATCTGAGCTGGCTTACACCAGGGACAAAGAGCCTTTCACTGAGCCCCCTGCTCAGCCCAGTTGGGGAGAGGGAGATAATGGGCAGCATTTGTTCGAGCTTTATTGGAAGCACAGAGATTGCATTTAACATATCAACGGGCGTAAAGTAAATGGGTGATTTATAAATATTTGCATCCTATAATTGCTTTTAGGAAAGATCAGCTGGGTTAAATCGCATCGGGGCCATTCTTCTGTGAGAAACAGCAGAACTGTTAACAGGCTTCATTTCCAGCACTCAAGCAGCTAATGTGCAGTCCCTCAGTCTGAGCACACTTCTGCTTCCAAATGGCACTTCCTGAGGGAGCACCTCTAATCGGACATGTTCTCTCCACGGTTCGTGTGGGAAATGACTTCTCAGACTATCTGAAGGTTGCTGGGATGAGTCTCACTGTTAGGAGATGACACGCCTGGGTGGAGGAAGGCAAAGAGTATGGCTCTTCATGGGGAAGAGGAAGCCAACAGCTGGAAATCAAGGTGGACCCAGCAGCTAAACGGGTCTGGGTCACACCTCGTAAGGTCCTCATGGTTTTTAATACCATAATACATGATAAAGCTGCGTCTTGACTTGTGTTTAAAAGTTAATTCTGAGTTTAATGAATCAATTCCAAACAGTCACTGAGGCCAGTCTAAGATGGGGAGTAGTGAAAGTAGCACAACATTCTCTTATGAGGAGCACCTGAGGGACCTGGGGGTGTTTATCTTGGAGAAGAGGAGGCTGAGAGGAGACCTCATTGCTCTCTACGACTACCTAAAAGGAGGTTGTGGTGAGGCTGGTGCTGGTCTCTTCTCCCAGGTAACTAATGACAGGACAAGAGGGAATGGCCTCAAGTTGCATCAGGGGAGGTTTAGATTGGAGATCAGGGGGAAGTTCTTTCCTGAAAGAGTGGTCAGGCACTGGAACAGGCTGCCCAGGGCAGTGGTGGAGTCTCCATCCCTGGAGGGGTTCAAAAAATGAGTAGATGTGGTACTTTGGGACATGGTCTGGGGGTCAGGGAGATGTTAGGATGAAGGCTGGACTTGATGATCCTAGAGGCCTTTTCCAACCTAGATGATTCTATGATTCTATTCTATGACTGCGTTTCTCCTGGCTGTGAAGATACGAGCCTCTGAGACTTTCTTGAAGGCATAAAGATGGTGACTTATGGACATGATCAAATATTTAAATCTTCTTCTGTAGCTGTCTTCTTTCTGCTGGGAGGTACTTTTTCAACCTTTCAACATAGTAGAGGGCTGCAAACGAAGAAGAAAAGCAAGAGACTGGGAAGAAGGTGGGGACAATGTAACCCTGTCAGTGACATGAACCTTATGAACCATTGAAGCCAGTTGTCTTTTGGCCTCACGTCCAGCACAGAGAAGACTTCAGGTTAATGCTCTGACCTAACTCTGCAAATCTTTGGCTCGGGCAGAGAAGTCTGTTGTTGAGATGACTGTGGGGTAGGGGATGAAATACCAAGGGAAGATTGGAGGATTTTAATAACTCCTATTTTTAAATCTACTAGATGCCAACCATCTGAGCTAATAGAATATAATTGGAAGACTAGATTTAGTCATTTTCTTTATTATTAGGTCTTGATGTACTTCTGTCAACTCCAAAATACTCATTACATGTAATTAGGAAGAAGATTAGAGTGCCGTTAAGATGCAGAATAATGATGGAGCTCAATAAGGGCCAGTGGAAAAAACAACCCACTTAGGAAAATGTCTCAAAAGTGCTGAGCAGAAGAGGGCATTTTAAAAAAAAACTGATAAAGATGAGAGCTGGTGCTAAATAATGAAGATGAGCCTTTGAAGTGGGAAGGAGTTGATATGCAGAATCACAGCATTTGATGACTATACCTCCCTCTAAAATGAATCTCTTGTGTTTATTTAGACGGCTGAAGTAACATTAGTAGGATAATTCCCTAAGAGCTACCCTCTGTGTCTTTTTCATAAACTCCCACCCCAAATGGCATAATTAATTTCACAGTTGTGTGGAAGAATAATAAGGAAAAATCCATCCTTTGGGAGGTAGGTGGTAATTTCTATCTGATAGAAATTGTGATTAGACACGGCATATAAAACTTTCTGATAATTTATTCACCAGAAATTGCCGTATTATACCTATCAGAGGGCTGGTGATGTGAAACTTAACAAGCTGATATTTCACTCTGATTTCCTTGAGCGTGGTCCAATTTATTAAATCTAAATTCTAGATTAGCTTTAATATGAAATCAGATTTTTATATTTCAGAGTAATGTATGTCAGAAGGCACGAAACAGATAATGGGACAGGTAACTAATTCAGTCGTACGCAGCGCTGAAAGACAGGTTAAGAAGGAAAAGAAGAAAATTTCCGAAATTCTGAAAATTTCTGTTGAATAGGGGCTAAAAGACAAGAAGAAGGGGCGAGCCTGTGTCTGTACAGAGCAGCACAGCACAAAGTGCTGCCGGTATGGGAAGCTATTTCTGCTTCTATCGCAGTAGAGCTGGAAGGAGGTGACGGCGTGGCTGGAGCAGCATGTGCTGTGCAGATGCAGAGGTGCAGGGGCTGCATCTCCCAAGGGTGGGAGGAGGTGGCTGTGCCGTGGGTGCTGGGGATGGTACCGTGCTCTGTGGGCAGGATGGTGTCCGCCTCCCACCCAGGGGCTCACGTTGTCGGAGGTGGGGATGGGGAGGCTGCAGGTAGCGCAGAGTGGTCTCAAACCATCCCCAAAATATAAAGCAAATGTGTGAATCATAGAATCATCTAGGTGGGAAAAGGCCTCTAGGGTCATCAAGTCCAGCCTTCATCCTAACTTCTCCCTTACCCCTAGACCATGTCCCGAAGTGCCACATCTACTCGTTTTTTGAACCCCTCCAGGGATGGTGACTCCACCACTGCCCTGGGCAGCCTGTTCCAGGGCCTGACCACTCTTTCAGTAAAGAACTTCTTCCTAAAAGCTGTTTGGGGAGCTAGGTGCTTGGGAGAGAGCAGGGAGATGAGGCTTCCTCAGGACATCTCCCTTCCAAAATGTTCCTGCACCACGTCTACCAGTGTGATGGGGGAAGCATCGACAGCCCAGCCGAGCTTCTTCCAGCCTTGCTGCTCCCTGCACAGCTGAGCAAGCAAATGGGAAGCATATTAAACTTTTAATTAAACTGCTTTTGTCTTGACCCACTAAATTTTTTCTCCCTATCTTATTTTCTTCCCCCGTGCCCTGCTGAGGAAGTGAGGGGAAGTGATGGAGCGGCTTGGGGGGCACCTGGTGCTCAGCTAAGCCGAACCCACCACAGGGGCAAAGGGCACCCTCTCTCCTAGCAGAGACACAGCACAACGGCCAAGACACCGTAAATGTCCTTTTCTTTCCTTCCTCAAATCCACAGAACAGCAGGCACCATCTGCTTCCCTGCCTGCAGCTGGGAAGGCAGAATATACACGGGTGTAAGGGTTGGGAATGGACCGAAACGCAGGCGATTAACCCCAAAGTGGACCCGGTGGGATGGACGTTCCTTCGAGACGGGGCAGCGGTGCCGATGCTGCTGCCCGAGCCCCGAGCCCCGCCACGCAGCCAGCCCACGCTGCCCGCCCGGGGTCGGGGAGCTCGCCGTGTTCTGGCGGTGACTGCTGCAGCCCAATCAATCTCCTCCGCTTGTTTATAAGTATCTGTGACTCACAGACGTTTTTCCTGCTCCTTAATTGCCAGTTTCCTGAGAAACCACCGCAGCCAGCCAATCGGCTGCAGAATTATGACTGAGTGACTAGGTACAATTGGGAAAAATAACTACAGCATTATTGGTAAATTGAACAGCGCTTTTCTAAGTACATCACGTATTTATAAACAACACCTACATCTGCAGAAACTGAGGACCCCCTTCCCTTGCTAAAGGAGGTCTCCAAAGGTTTTATCCCACTCCCCTCTGCCTCTCTACTACCTGTCTGCGTGATGAAGGATGCACGCAGGGGCACATCGATGGCCTGTGCCTGGGGACTACGCACGCCCCGTGCACCACGGCAGCCGGCACAGTGCTGGCAGCTCGCTCCAACGGGCACCGGCACCCATGTCAGCCCAGAGGAGCCTAGACCAGGACCGTGATTTGGCTGAAGATAGCCTCTCCCACCCAGGGTTACTGTCCAGCTGGAGAAGGTGCTGGTGCCAGCTCATCACCCAGCTGCACAGGCCGTAGGGATGGGATAGGGTTGAGGTGCTGCAGCAGGAGGGATGTTGGGCTCCGTGGCTTCAGGCCAGTCACTGAATCCCTGTATTTCCATCTCCGCATTCATAAAATGGGAGCAATAACGCAGGGATCTGCCAGAACTGGGCACCAAGGCACTGCCACACCTTCGGCCAGGGTTTTACTTTTAACAGCTGAGGGCAACGAGGCATCAAGCTCACTACGGTTCGCTGGAAGTAAAAAACCCTTAGCCACATCCCAGGGCAGAGCCCGCGGCTCGGGCAGATGCTGTATCCAAGAGTCGGTTGAGGAGGGTGAAACTCCCACCTCACCCCGGCTTTGGTCACTCTGCTCCCCTTTGCTGCTCCCCACTGCCTGGGAGGGTGTTGAGGCGTCAGATCAGGGCATCTTAACCCTGATTTCAACCCCGTATCTCCTAAACTGTGATGGCTTTCTAAGAGCCCTTATGGATTGGTACAGTCATTTTAATAAAGACATTTAAATCCTCGGAGAAACCACAATACAGTATTAATACTATTCTTTTTGTTATTCGGCATTGTTGTAAAAGTGATGCACGAGATGTAAATAAGAGAGAAGACAATCTCTGCCGTCAGTATTAGTCACTGCTCAATTACAGCTTCATTCAAAGCCATTAATTGGGAGAAAGAAATAAGCCTGTGAAGTGACTTTAGCACAGCATGTAATTTCCTTTATTCTTTTAATACGTGATTATGTTTGGGAAGCTTGAGAAGTCTTTTTTAGCAATCATTTGGTAAAGCCACTCTAATAGTTGTTAAAAGGCTAGGAAACACAATGTCGGTTAATTTTGGATGAGATCACAGGGAACTGGGGGAAAGGATATAAAAAAAATCTAATGGCATAAAAGAAAATGAGAAGTTGGAGGAGTGCAGCACCTAAACAACTGTGTGATACGCTGGATGATTCAGCCCGGCAGGCAAGGTAATTGGGGAGCTGTGTACTGATAAGTTTTCTCCAAAGAGTACGAGCAGCTGGTGTACTCGTGTCCTCGCTCCCCGCAGCTGGGTGCCAGAACTGCCTGTCTGCAGACCTCCAATTGCGAGTACCTTCCCCGCTTCAATTATTGAACGTTGTGACAGTGGGCAGCGTGAATCCTCCGCGCCTTCCCCCAGCGCTTGAATCAGAGCGATATGAAATCCCTCCCGCCCTCCTCCTGCTGCTGGCACGGCTGGGAAACTGAGGCGGGATGCCAACCTAATCGTGGGATTGCTGGGAGCATCGTTCCGTGGATGTGGTGAGCGGGGATGGGTGTCTGTGGGGACAGGCCCCCCCGAGTAGTGCCAGAGGGTCCCTGCAAGCTCACAAAGCTGATGCTGACATGAATGGGCTGAAGATGAGGAGCTGGGGCAGCAGATCTGCTGCCCTGGAGATGAACATCCCTCTCTGGAGGATGCGTGTATCCGTTGTCTAAAATTCGCATCTCTACTTCAAATGCTCTGAAAACACATGTGTTTCAGCTGGGTGTGGATCAACCCAAAAGTCCTGGGCTTGGAATAATTTCAGCTAGGGGTCTTGGAAATAAAGAGTTCAATTCTTTTCATCCCTCGAACCAAATACATCATTTTTCTGCTGGTTAACACTTAATCTTTGTTTCTGCCCTCAGACCTGGAGCTCAAGCCGTGGTTCTGATCAAGATCAAAATAATTTCAGCTGGCCAACACTCCTCATTTGACATTCCACCTGTTTGAAGCAAGATTGGAAATGGTATTTATGATGAAGATTAGCTCATGGCCATTAAGTGGTCTGGGCTGAAGATGGATATTTGCTGTCAAAGCGGTGGTGGTGATTTATCTTAGCGGAATGTTTCCCTGGCTATATGAAGTTACTGCCACAGAGCTCATCTGGCAGAAGAAATCTGTGAACGTTCCTGAGCTGCGTTTTGCAGAGCTGAAGAACTGACCCTAAAATGCTTTTGTAAAAGCAAGAGGGGAGGTCTGGCGTTTTCCCTTTCTCAGACTGGGTTGTCAGAACTACTCGGTACTGCAGCGGTACCAAACAGCTGGGGGGGGGGAGCGGGGAAGAGTTAATTTCTAGTTTCTAGAACTCTAGTTCCTAGACTCTTCATTGATCGGAGAATGAGGGGTTTAAAACAAATCTGACAGTTGCACAAAATTCAAACCAGGTACTAAGCTATATATATATATATATAAATTCCATGCGAGGGATTGCAGCGAGGGAGCAGCAGATGAACCGTGCTGCGTCAGCAGATGAACCGTGCTGCGTCAGCAGATGAACCGTGCTGGATCAGCGGACCATCCATGCTGGATCAGCCCCCATGGCTGGTCTCTTCCAGGACCTTCTTTCTGCTGTGAGCAGCAGCAGATCATGGATGCTCAGACAGCAGCACTGTTTTTTCCCTAGACGTGCTCCTGTCCTTGGGCACTCTGGAGCAGAAGGAGCTGGGGAGCAGAAGCTGGTAGCTCTTTCATCATCTCCCCAAGTCACCATGTTTAGCATGGGCTTGATGGAAAAAGGAATAATAAACCTCTCCACTGCCCAGTCATTCCCTCTCCACTGGAATTCCATCCTTCTGGGCAGGGAGTCAGAAACAGGCACTATGCAAACAGCATCAAGAGCAGAGATGATGCTGAGATGAGGCCTGGAGAAGGACCTGTCCTGCTACAGACCCCCCACCAGCGCTGAAGGAGAGGGAGGTGAGAACCACCACCGAGATGAACAGTCCTATTCATCCTACTCACACCTCACTGTGTTACTGCTTCCAGCAGTATTTGTCTCGTCCTTCAGATGAAATCACTGTGTCGGAGTGGATGGATTTCTTCACGCTTCTCTTAAACCCCAGTTCTGTTTGCCTGTCTGATTTCCCACACACCAGGCCATTGACAGTGCTATTGCAGATTCCCGCGGGAGAAGATCATTGTGGGAATAGGTTATTGATCGCATCATTTAGATCATTTGTGCAAGAGATTTCCAAAAGAGAGACTGTTCCCTTCTTTCCCATAGCAGCACTTCTGAAAGACTCCTACTGCATTTTTCTTCCTGAATAAACCAGAACAAACTGTCTCAAGGGGGCTTTGCCATCTTTACATTTGCTCCAGCAGAGAAATCTTTTATCTTCTATGAAGAAAAAAACATCAAAGCAGCTCAATGAAGTACTGAGCAGACAGGCACGAACCTAAAGATGGATATACAAGTTCAAACCTTTCAAACCCAGAAGATAAATCAAGTTGACAACAGGCCCAAAACATCAGAAAACCTCAAACTTTTGAAAGCTGGAATATCATTTCTAACTGAAATCTCTGGAAACCATGACATGTGTGTCATATTGCATACAGGCAGGCAAGAGCAGCCCCTCTCCTGGAGCCTGCTGGCTGCCTCCAGCCCTGATCCCAAAGGATGGAGGGACACAGGCAGACGAGCAGGGAGACGCTGTGGGTTGGTGGTCAGGGAACTTGCTATGCCCATGTCAAACCTCGCAGAAAAGCTAGGGGAGATACACCTAAAGCATAACTGCTCCAGAGACAAACAATGACATCATAAAAAGGGGAGGGGACAGCGTGGTGTTCCCAGGATGACGCCCGGACCCACCATTCCCTCACAGAATCACAGAATAGTGGGGGTTGGAAGTGATCTCTGAAGATCATCTCATCCAACCCCCTGCCAAAGCAGCTTCACCCAGGGCAGGTCACACAGGATCATGTCCAGGCAGGTTTTGAAAGTCTCCAGAGAAGGAGACTCCACAACCTCTCTGGGCAGCCTTGTCCAGTGCTCCATCACCCTCACAACAAAGAAGTTTCTCCTTATGTTGAGGTGGAACTTCCTGTGTTCAAGTTTATGCCTGTTGCCCCTCATCCTATTACTGGGCACCACTGAAAAGAGACTGGTCCCATCTTCCTGACACACACCCTTCCATCGCTTGCAGATACAGGTGTGCTCTGCATGCAAAATATTCACGTTGAGTCCTGGCCTTGGTGCCAGCCAGGGAGGTAACCATGGCAGTTAGGTGCAAAGCCAGATCTGCCTGCCTGGCTAGCAGCTGTGTGCCGTACGTCACCACAGCACATCATCTGATGTATCATCAGCCGTAGGTCCCCTTCCAGCCACCCCTCACCTCTGCTCAGAAAGGGCTTCCCACCCTGCTGCCCTCTGCCTCGCTGCGGTTTCTCGGGTTTTGCTGTCAAATTACGCACGGAGCTTGCTCTGTACCTAGCCACACACCTCTGTTCCTGGAAAATTTGTTGAAGAGGATATTATAACTGTCTCTTCCAATTCTGTTAACGGAATCTCTAACCGGTGTGTCAAGAAGGCCTCATAATAATAATCAGATGTTTCAGCTTGGCCGAGATAAATAGGCTGTGGGAGAGCAGCCAGCCTGCTTTCATTCATGAAAGTTAGGTGCCAATTGGTAATGAAGAAAGATGATAAAAACCAAAACTTTTCAGTTTTATCTAAATGTTAAAATTAGGAACTGAACCAAAATACATGTTCTTGGGTGAAGCCTCATTGACTTAGTCCAGGTTTGGTTACAAAGGTTGGAATAAAGTGCATGCAGACGCAGACTTAACATGAAATTGCATTCACTCAAGTCAAGGAGGAAAGCCCTGCAGTCACATTTTCCTACCACCTTTCCCAAGTCCTCAGGACAGTGCCACAAACCTCAGCAAGAGCAAGTACGAGGGCCACCTATGCTCAAAATGGCAGATGTTCTGCAACAAGATGGGGACAAAAACTCTGTACAAAGCAGTTGGATGTTAACAGTGAGACTGCAGTTTCTGAAACTCCAGTGCCGGAGCAGGGTGTATGTGACGTAAGTATTGTTCTGTTTCCTTCTGATGACTACAGGTGATGCGCAGACTGGAGGAATGTGCATCTGCAGTGAGAGTCATCCCTCGTGGGTCACCACTTCTCATGCAACGTGTTTCCTATCGCTTGTATAGCCTTTATTACCATCTAGACACGAGCAATTAAAGGCTCGCTAAGCGACAAACCCTGGCTGAAGAACTGGGAGGAAATTGAGATGATTGAGTTCTAGAAGCAATGTTCTGAAAGACCTTGAAAAGAAACTCCGTTAAAGCGGTCACAGTATTTTTCATGGCAGCCTCAGCCTGTAGCCGCATCATAATTATAAGGGCGATGGGTTCTTCAGTAAAAGTACACCAGAATTTGTGTGCATCTCATCCCTTGATTGCCTTCTCTATTTAGACTTAGCTTAAATATAAGCAAATGGAAAAGAATCGTGAAATTCTAACCTCAGTATAAAGGCAGTCGGTCGCTGGTTTGAGCAGTTCAGGTGCTCCAGCCACTTCGAGCTGTGTTTTACATTCTCTGTCGATGGTGGGAGTAAGGGGTTCTATTCAGAGTCAGTGTGTAAGGAGCACGGCCATTTCCAGGACTCTGCCACCTCTCCGTTATTGCTCTAACTGCTCCCCATTGCTCAATAGCATTTCCTCAGGCCTTTAAAAGGCTACTCCATTTAAATTAACTTTAAAAAAATATTTCTTTTCACACTTCTCACATCATTTTACATCCACCTGGCTTGTGCAGATGGAATATGAGGTAATTTAACGTTGGCATCAACGGAGGGACAACTGCTGTCATCGCTGCTGCTGCGGGAGAGGATTATGGGCTTTGCTTTATGGCAAAGGGTTGCAGGTTTTGTGGTCGTGGTCTGCTCCAACCTGAGACTAATCATTTGACAAAGTTCAGCTAATTGCATTGATTAGCTCTGCACTGACAAGCCGTTTATTAGTGAATTGTTTGTATCTCTCTCCTGAAGCCTCCTTTGTGTTTTGGAGATGCTAAGATGTGCTCGGAGCCGTACGAAGCTTGCTTCAGTTGACTTTCACCCAGCCTGGATCCCACTTCTGGATGTATAGGCAATAATTGTTGAAAGCAGTTTTGATGTGGAAGACTCTTAATTGCCATAAATATTCTGACAATGCTTCAGTTCGGTTATTGTAGCAAACATAATTATTTAGTAGATGGACATTAATATTATTTATTACTCTTCAACTGAACCCTGAAGGACCCGATTCCGTTGTTCTATTATTTTGCATAGGGCAGCCTCCAAGATTTGTTCCCTGTGTACAAACACTGACATAAAGCCCATGCAGAATCTGGCTGCACATTTGAAGTATAGCTCGTTTCCAAAACTGTCTTTTGGCGTTTTGAGGACTAGAGAGAGCAGCAGTTTTAAATAACCATCCATCACACAGGAAAACATTCAGCTCTAAATCTGAAGGAGAAACCTTAAGGCATGAAGCTGCACAAACATTTTGGCTGGAATCCACCACTGGGATCGTCAGAGTAAATATTAAAAAGAGTTTTGTATTCAGCTAAAATGTCTGTTTACAGATTTCTTTTGCTGAAGCCACATATTGTGTATAATGAAATGAGATCTCCGAAAACATTTTTGTTCTAATAACTTTATAAACTCTGCTATATATTTTATGGAATTTGAGTGTACGAGCACTTGGCCCAGAACTACTTCTGCAGGAGATTATTGGGAGAAAACATTACCATATGTCAGTAGAATGGCAACATCCCTCAGATACCCCAGAGGATCTCAGGCTCAACCCAGCTCTTGTGTTTATAATGTGGCAACATTTCCATACTTCATATATGGGTACCTCCGCTTCTATAAACAATATCAGGGCAGTGATTGTCAAAGACACTTATAGAATTCTAACGAAAAGAAAAGTAAATTTCTTCTTCCATATTTTCTAAGAAGCATGCTTCTGCTAGCATAGCTCTGCTGGTGAGAGAGCGCAGGCCACCATCCTTATGCCCAACACTGGAAATAGCCTGTAACATAAGCCTGGCCTAACTGCTTTCTGCATGTTTGCCTGGGTGGTCCATCCATAAGACATTGTTAACGCTGCAGAGCTGGCCTTCCTGCAGCTCACGCATCCTCCACGGAGCTGTGATGACCATGGTTTTAAACCCTGTGGCCATCACTGAGCATGCTCAAGGGCTTTACGAAAACGCGTCAGCCTTTGGTGTTCATTGATAGGGTTCTCAGAAGAAAGTTATTTTCCTCCTGTGAACATCTGTGTGTTCTTCCTCACTGCATATTTCAATGTTGTCCCTGATCAGAGAGGTGGTGGAGGCCCCATCCCTGGAGTCATTCAAGGTCAGGCTTGATGGGACTCTGAGCAACCTGAACTAGTTCGAGATGTCCCTGCTTATTGTAGGGGGGTTGGACTAGATGACATCTAGAGGTCCTTTGCAACATTCTACGGTTCTATGATCTAGCACGTACAGTTAACAGGCAAGGCTGGTGCGTTGGTTGAGATCACTGTTCTCCTGCCATTCAGGAGATGCTGGTCTGGGCTGGGGAAGTGGGACAGACCTAGCTCTCAGGCAGGGACCTGCTGGCATGGAGGTGAGCAGGATCCATAAAACTGCCTGATGCAAAATGCTGGGAGAGGCGTGACAGCTCAGCACTCAGCGCGCAGCTCTCCCTTGCACAGCGTGCACATTTCCCTTGCTCGGCAATTTTTTATCGCACTTTTCAAACAAACCCAGCTCGTGCAGCTGCTCGTCATCCCACACGCATTTACTGTCCCCGTCCCTTGCATTGTACAAGTGCTAAGAACAACAACAAGCATCTTGATCAGACCATTGTCTCCTAAAGGAATAACGAGGCTGTTTTCCCAGCTGCCCGGGGGCACAGCCCAGCACAAGAGCGGCCGTTCCCTCTGCACCCACAGCGTACAGACCCGTGGTTTGTGTCCACGATCAAAAAAGACATTTGAAATGACTCAGGATGATAGTTATCAAAGCATCGCCTCAGGAAAGTGCTTTAAGGAAGGCCTTGTGGTGGACGCTCTGTCATTGCACGGCTCGCACCAATGCAGAACAAGAACGGGGCCAAGCAGCTGTTGGAGAATAAAACATAGATTTGAGAATAACAAATAATAGGACAACTTTTCCTATAAAACAATAGTGGTGCGATGTCAAAAATGACAAAGTAGTGGCCTATTAGTAGAGTTTGCAGCAAAGATGTGAAAAATGTATTCGCGAATAAAATAGGCATGGGGAAGCATGACAAGTCGAAGGAAGATCTGATGAGAGGTGGGGAAATGGGTTCCCCTGGACACTGGGGTAACTCCAGAGCAAGGCGGACATCACAAAATATCCTTTGCCAGGTAACAGGCTGAGAGCTTTGGGACAATTAGCTTGAAACAGCCATTTCTAATCTTGCTGGAAAAGTAAAACCAGGACGCGGTGGGAAATGGCTGCAAGAGCTCCTCATATTCCAAGCTTTGCCCAAAAGTGCTGGTTCAGGCTCTCGAGGAAGCAGCACCTAAAGGTGGCCAGCAATGGCACTGGGGACTCCCAAACGGCTCTTACACCTAACAAATGCACATGCAAGTTCCAATTTGCCGCGATTGAGAGACGGGACACTTCCCAGCGACAGAAATCCCAGAGAGTGGTATCCAACCACTGAAAACAAGGGTTGGTGTGCAAACATAAATCTTAGGTACTATCTCAGGGCCTGGCAACCCTGCTGACCGAACAATAAAAATATTTGGAATGTTGAGCGGCGAACAACTTCAGCAGTACAGTTTACAAAATGGTTGCGATCAAAGCATCCAGCTTCTGGCCTCATGGCGCACTGAAAAACACTAATTAAGAGGGTTCCAGAGCACTGGAATGAGCTCCCCAGAGAGGTTGTGGAGTCTCTTTCTCTGGAGACTTTCAAGACCCATCTGGATGCGTTCCTGTGTGACCTGCCCTAGATTCTCTGGTCCTGCTTGGCAGGGGGTTGGACGCGATGATCTCCAGAGGTCCCTTCCAACCCCTCACATTCTAGCATACTATGATTCTAAGAGGGCTTGTGCAGGATCCAGGATTTACGGGCAGCGACAAGGATCATTTAGAGCTCAGCAAGAGAAAATGTTGGGTTGCTAAAGGAGGGATGCTCTCTGCAGCACCTTTTAAGATGGGTTGGTCGCCTCCCGTCGCGGCAGCACAACGTGCTTGCTGTGGGAGCCCAGGACCCGCCTGCTGTGGTGGTTTCTCAAGACACACGTGATTTCATCACCAACCAAATAATCGCATTGATTTCCCTCAACGCTGCAATTTGCTCTGCTAACGTGAGCAAAACAAAAGCCAGTTTCCTACGACGCAGAGCACAAATCCCTAAGGGAAGAGCCATTTTGGGGTGCACAAGCTCCAGGCGTCACCAGCGTTCAGCAATCCATTGCCAGCTGGAAAATGGGATCCAAAGCGGTCGGCGCTGCCCCGGCTCGCTCCGGTGGGAAGGGAAGGGACTTTGAGAAAGCGGCAGGGAGGGGAGGCTGGGATAGGAGAGGGGAAAACACTGCCTGGGGGGTACAAGGGGAGCGGGGAGAGATGCAACCGAAAGGGCGAAGGCAGGTGAGCAGTTCAGCGCGAATATTTGTGTTGGTGGTAAAAAACCTGACGCGTGTTTCCTGTGACTCTGAGGTAATGAATTGTTCCTCTGGCCTGATGTGTTTCATCCTCCAGCCCCTGTGTTGTGGGTAACCATAGAGAATACACACTTCGTGATTTCCCACTGGTTTCTAATAACAGATGTGCTGGCGTTACAGCCCCGGCGTCAGATGCCTGTCACACCGACGAGCTGTTAAATGCCAGACAGAGAAATGGCAGATTTCTTTATTTTTGGTGCTTCTATTAAATTGGATTGATTTAGAGTAAATTAGAAAAATGGAAAAACATGCCCCTGTGTGTGTGCGCACATATCATGGAGAGAGAAAGGAAAGGAGTCAGAGAAAAAAAAAAACCACTATTTTCCTTTCTCTGTGAGAAATTTAAGCCGTGGTTATCCTATTTATTTTTCTCCAGGTCCATCCAGTGGGTTCACGGCCCAGGGTATGAACCACGCTCCCACACACTCCCAAATTTCTTGTTTGTCCCAACACATCTGGTTTGTGAAGACACAGAACCGAGCTGACCTTTCTAACAGCCCTTTAGTTGGGAAAGAAAGGTATCAGAGAGAGAAATCTGTTTTATCAGTGGCTTCCGCTCTTCTCTGCCAGTTGTAGCTAGATTTAGAAATTCAAAGTTTATTCAACAGCTCCTTGTTTCACTCCCCAAATGATGGCAGTCGGTGTCCTCTCCTGTGACACCTTATCAGAGTACAGTTCTGAATAGACGATGTCACTCTCTAAGGGACATTCCTTGCTGTGTTTTTTCCATCCTGTAGCTGATGATGCCAGCAAGAAAAAAAAAAGCTATCAAAACTCTCAAACAATAACTGTCTCGTTGTTGGGCGACCTTTCCGTGCATCTGCATTTGAGGGCACAACTCGTTCTGGTGCAAAGTATGGTAGAAGATGGAGCAAAGCCAAAGCAAACAAGCCCATGGGCAGCTTGTGGGCTGAGTGCATGATCTGAGGCATGTGCCTTGGAAGGAGGAAGAAACAAATGGGTCCGAAAAGGTCCTTTAACTGGCCCTCAGGTAGCAAAGAGAAGAGACAAGGCTGTTCTACCTATTTAGCAAGGGACCTGGCCCAGAGAAAGTCTCACAAAAGGTGTTTTGATAGCAGGGGTAGCAGTAGGCCACCCCTGCCCTATTGAGTCTCTGCAGCCTCGTGGGACAACCAGCCTAGAGAGACCTTGAGGTGTCCTGCAGCCACGAGCATTGCTTTGCAGGACCGAAGATACTGAGTCACGGGTAAGCCTGCATCCGTAACAACTGCTGCAAGAGCTTCTGCAAACATCTTGTGGCTTTTCAGTCAGTTTTTGAAATAGCTGGCATTAACCAAAAACACTCAATCAACCACCCAAAGCCTGCTGACTAAACCCTGCAGCCTTCTCTCCACAAGGGTGAACCCGTACTAGATGTGAACAAATGGTTTAATTTGTGGCAGGTCAAACAGCGTTAGCCTGTTCCTCAGCCATCAGTCTCCTCATCAGAGCTTCTTCATCAGCACCCAGCACATAACACAGCCAGTGTTTTCACACTGCTCTGGTGGCATGACCCTGTGTTCTTCACCGTGTTATTTACCTTGGACCCAAACCCAGGTCTTGACTGTTGCTGCTTCCACCTTGGCAGCGTTCATCTCGTCCATAGTTCCCTGCGCTTCTCCCATGAGCACACCCTGGGATTCCAGCGGGTGCTGCCTCACCTCTGAGAAGATCCTTCCTGCATGTTCCCTGGCCAGCAGCCACCTCTGTGCCAAAGCCCGTCCTGCCGCTCCAGGACAGCCATGGCTGTGCCTTTTTATTTATTGTTATTTTTTAATTAATTCTTAAGGAAGTTTGCAAAGACACCAGGACCTCAGGACAATCGCTGTTGGGCTGCACATTGATGAGCTTGGAGCACACCAGCAAGGTTTGCAGTTTCTGATTCGAGAGAGGCCCTGCCAGCTATGGACAGCATCGATCGCTTCGACCCTGTGCGAGCAGCCCAGCCCTCACTAGGACACGTGTCCAGAGCGAGTCTGTGGCCAGGCTCGAGAATCCCCCAGGCTGTGTTCTTCAGCCTCCCTGAAGTCACCACTTGCTTTGGGTCACTTTTCCATCAGAAGGAGCTCACAATATATGTGCTCTGCTTTATGTGTTTTCAATTAAACGCAGTCAAATCTTCCATCGGTTGTTTCCGTTGGCAGCCCCTCCGGCTGCCCCAGATTTCTCCCTGCACACTTCAGTACTGGCACGGATAATAACTCATTTTTCACTCGAGCAAAGAGTCTAAATACATTTTACATGGTGCAAAGACCGCAGTTAAGCCTCAACTAAGCATCAAATAAAAGAATGACCAGAGGAAATGATGAACAGTCAAGAGCGTTTTAATTTGGCTTCCAAGCAGATACTGGAACCACCCCAAAATTGGTTCCTTTTTAACATTGCCTTTCACCCAAGATGGAAGAGGAACCGCTTCACCTGGACGGTGCTGCACGCTATTTTCCTCACAGTAGTATAGAAGTGGATCTTTGGTTAGGTGTCTTTCAGTCACCCAAATGAAGACATTAAACAAGTTAAGGATTTCTGTTCCTTGGAGCTGTCACCAAGAGCAATGTAATGGCTCTGGAAATAAGGAACAAGTGAATTGCTCCATTTCTCGCAGGAGATTAAATAGGCGCTGTCCAAAAATAGCTAATGCACATACTTTTCTCTGGAAAATGGAGACAACTTCCAAAATCAAAGGTGTCAGCCAGGGATAGAATTGATGCTGCAGAGGCAGCACGGCCAGTCAATGGAGCTGTGAGCAATTTTCATAGCAAAACCCTGGCAAAGCATCTCCAGTTTTGGATACGGTCACAAACCCAAGCCTCACTTGGACTCGTGAAGCTTTCAGCCAAGCTAAGCCATAGAAGAGAGAATTCTAGCGGGATGCCGCCTGGCTGTGCAGCTCAGTCTCTGCTAGGTGGGGAAGAACTAGCTCAGCACTTTTCCACAGCTTCCCTTGGGTCCCCTGCGAGCGTCCCATGGTGGGCAGCGGTGGCTTGGTCTATGTGTGGAGCAGGAGGGGTGAGCAGATGTTCTGCTAAGCCTTAACGTGGGGCTTATGGACAGAAGCTGAGCATGGCAGAAATGGGCAGGTAGCTCTGGCATAGAGAAAATCCAGCTGTTCATAAGCTATATTTACAGCTGGAGGGGACAGTAACTACTCTCAGACAGGTTAAAATGGTTAAAAGCTGCTTTTTTGCAGGGGATTCTTCAGGCTGCAAAGAAGAGCCATGGCTGTCTGAAGGAGCTGCTCACAGACACTGCAGGTGAGGACGGGCTTTGGGCAAGATCCTGAGCAAGGTGATCTCACTGGGGCAGGAGGATGGACTCAAGACCTCTGGAGGCCCCTCCCAACCAAAAATATTCCATGCTTCCGTGGGGTTTCATTCCTTCCCTCCGCACGAATGAGATGTGTATGAGAACAGAAAGCTGCACATTAAATACTTTGCTCCTATTGCCCATTTCTCACCTAAAGCTGTGGGGCTTAGTCATCTCACAACCCTTTCCACAGCTGCTAGCTGAGATGTCACACACACAAAGCATAATGAATTCCAGGGGGAAACACACAGCAATGCAACACCAGGACCGAGAAATACATTAAAAGTATGAAGCAGTAGAAGTGGTTTCAATCAACCTGACATCTGGTTTCATCATTTCTTTCACCATATCTGACTGCCTTTAGCTGTTCTGCGGTGCCAAAGTCCTAGCACATCCATCTCACGAGAGGCAAGGCACTGACACGTCGTCAGCTACTCGGTCATTCCTTGCTCTGTTCCTTGGGAGCGTTTTACCTTGAGAAATGGGGAAAGGGAGACTTCGATTTCAGGGAGGAGTCTCAGAAAAAGTAATGGGGGTTTAAGTTTTTTTTTTACCAAGTTTAAGTTTTTTTGCAGCTGGGAAGATAAGGAGTAGCTGAAGCTAAATTCTGAAAAACCTTTCATGCACGGCTGCAGGGTTTTACAGAACGATCCCCGTGATGCTTTCCCACAGCCAGAAGCAGAACGCTACCTCAGTGACCCAACCGCAGACCTCTTCTACTTGTATTTCCAGTTTGAAGGCAAACAGACCTTCAGAAGAAACAGCCGTATCTTTCCGGTGTCTTTAGAAGATGTTTATAGTCAGCAAGCCATGAAGAGGAGGGACTGGGCAACGTGCCTGATGCCTTCAAACCTCAGCCCTTTGTGCAGCTCCGCTGCTGGTGCAAGGAGGCAGATGAGCGGGTGGTGGAGTGTGAGCTGCTTGTGCACAAATGATGAGTTAGAAATAATGGGAGATGCTGATTCTTTGCCTTTCTCGAAGGCTGGACCCTTGAAGGCTCTGAAGCGGGGTGGGTGGAGCACTGAAGTGCCTGGCTCCGGCCGATTTGGCCAGAAATACTAGATAAAAAGATCTGAATTAGAAACGGAAAGAGCTGCTTCCTCGTCATCAGCTGAGGCTCTTCTCTGTATAGATTCCCCCTGCTTAACCTACATTGTGAGGTGACTGGAGAAAATCAGGGTCTGAACACAGCTGGATAGCCACAGGATTTCATGGAAATTACTCATTTTTAGACGTCTATCTTGTAAGTACCAAGTACCCGTCCTCCTGCTCCCTGTGGCAAACCGGGGATGGCAATTACTTACTGGACGTGGCCATTCACTAGAAAAAGTAAGCAGATGGTTTTGCACATAAAATGTTACTAACTCTTCAGGTGTTTTACAGGCTTTCAGGATGGAGAGAGCGCTCTGAGGTGGAAGATGAGCTTTGCTGCTCTCATGTGATCTTGGCTGCAAGTGCATGAGTGTCAAAGAGCGAGTTACGCTGGATTCAGTGAACTTACAGAGGGGAGGATTTAAATGTTTTTAAAGTTACATGGTTATAACCTTTACGCGCTCTTCCCTCATTTCTTGGCCTGGCCCAGGTCAATGGATTTCATTTTCTGAAAAGTATCCTCGCCTGGAAAAGCTGCTGCGAAATAAAACCCAGGGTGGTTTTATTTGGCACAAGCTCATCAGGCAACTTTCTCACATCATAAAGCCAAAAATCAGTGGTGTGGTTGCATAAATATTCTGTTTTAATTCCAACCTGCAAAGTCACGGGGATTTGGAAAGTAACTCAAGCTTTGGCCCTTCTCTATCAGGAAATATTAACTGGTGTGTACTTGTTATTAGTACTGCAGATTTCACTGGTTACTGTCTCAGCCTTGCAAAGCCTTCACTGAGCAGGACTACCCTGTGCCACGAAAAGGCCACCACCTGCTCTCCAGCCAAACACTCACCAAGAACAAACCCCTTTTCCACAGCCACATAATGTCCTTCAGACAAACCACAACCAAAGTCTCCCACTTCCACACGTTCCAACCCCAGCTTTGGCTTTTCACCAAGTACAGCTTCTACTCCTCAAAGCTGGATCCATCCATCACCACCAGCTTCACTGTCACAGAGGAGATGCTGCTAATGAGCAGTTCTGTGCCAGGTGGGCACCTCTCCAGAAGAGCTGCCCAGGGTGTTGCACAACTCAAGGTCCTGTTTCTGCAAGAGGTGGTGCCTGGGTAGGGTTGGGCCATTGACAAAACTTGTGATGGAGACTATAAGGATTCGTCCCTGCTAGCAGAATGAAGCTATGTTGCTTCTCAACAGTGATCTTTAAACTTGAACAAGCCCAAATAAAGTATCTGGAGTGATAAACATGTTTAAGGGAAGGCACACAATATTTGGTCTAATCTGGGGTTATTTGGTTATCCTGAACAGTCAGAATGCCTGTGCATTTGAATTTTAGGCATGAAGGGCAGTTATTTTCAGATTGCTCTCTCTCTCTCCTGTCCATCACTGCAGGAAGAGACACGAGAAGCAACGGGCACATTTTACATCATCTTCTTTTGGCCACATTTTGACACAAACTACTGATTCTGGACGTACACAGTTGCACATATATATTTTTTTCCATTGAGTCTGGAGAAGCAAATGTAAAGAATGGCTAATATTATTGCTTTTTAAAATTAGAAAAATGCAGAAATTATAAATTTTATCAAGGTTGTAAAGGTCAAAGATACCATCAGCAGCCTGCATCAGTTTTGCTGTTAGTCAGTTCACTCATGTATTTAACAGAACAGCCCTCGAGACAACACTTCAAGGCCGTGAATGCTCCTCGCCTGCACAATGAGTCATTTTCTGAATGCTCAGCTCTTCCTTTAAGTTCAGTTGAATGATATTTGCTAAAAACGCTTTCTGTGCTAATTCTTATTTGGGGAAATAAAAGGCTTGGCTCAGCCTTGCTCTGCAAGGCGGCTGCAGCTCTGCTCCTTTCTGTGCCGTTGCCTCGGTTTTGGCATCAGCGGAGAAGCAGCAGCTCAAGGCAGCTGATTGCAAATACAACAAATGTATGAAACAACAGGAGGAGAAGGAAAATATTTAGATATTTAGGGAGGCAGAGCTATATCCTCAGGAGGTTTAGACCTTGACGTGTGACAAATTACAAAGCATGCTCAACAATTTGCACGTTCGGTTGAAATTTAGTAAAATATTCCCTTAGAAAGAGGGGAAGGAACATTTGGTAATACTGAACCATTGAAATTCAACTTTTTTTTTTTTTTAAATTTCTTGGAAAACATGCAAAATAAGAAAGAAGAAATCATCCAGTCCATTCTCTTGCTCCAAGTCGAGATCAATTATAGCTAAATCATTCTTGATAATAGCTGCCAAACTTATTCTTAAAGACTTCCCATGATGGAGTTTCCTTAAGCTCTCCTGGCAACCTATAGCAGTGCCTCACTATTTTAATCATTAGCTAGGTTTTCCTGATGTCTAGCCTAAATTGCCCTCACTGAAATGGGATGTTTCATCAGATCTGCTTTCTTGAATAGAGCGCTTGAATAGCTTTATTATATTTAAAGGGATCTGTATAGACAAATTAAATATTTCATTTGTAAGAAACCATTCCATTAGGGAAAAATGGTTCACAGGCGCTCAGTGCAAAAACCAAAAGGAACCTTGTGAGTGATGACAGTGCTCGTCTGAGGAGCGAGAGTCCAGGGAGTCAAATTGCTGTTTTGCTTACAATTAACACATGAAAGAAATACATTTCTTGTGCTGGAATATCCTGTAGCTTATTAGGTTACTGTTTGGACAGATGAGAGTATAACCTGGCCCCGAAAAAGGAGTCTGGGATAGGAGGGTGAAATACGTTCTACAACTACCTGAAAGGAGGTGGGGGTTGGTCTCTTCTCACAAGGAACAAGCGATAGGACAAGAGGAAATGGCCTCAAGTTGGACCAGGGGAGGTTTAGGCTGGATATTAGGAACAGTTTCTTTACTGAAAGAGTGAGGAAGCATTGGAACAGGCTGCCCAGGGCAGTGGTGGAGTCCGCATCTCTGGAGGGGTTCCAAAAACGTGTAGATGTGGCACTTCAGGACACGGTCTAGTGGTCATTGTTGATGGTTGGAGTTGATGATCTTAGAGGTCTTTTCCAGCCTTAATGATTCTATGACAAGTTGAAATTATTTCTCCAAACTGTGTGAATTAAGGAAGGTCAGCCCTTTATCTGGGAGGAAAAGAACACCTGACACGCTTTTGCACCTGAACTTTCCCACCTTGCTCCGGAAGAACAATTCATGGCTAAGAACAAGGAGGAATCTCTGCTCCTGCCTGACCTAGCAATGGAGGAGCAACACCCCAGAGCCCTGGGCAGGGTTCCCTTGCCTGGCTAGGAAGAGCCCCTTCAGCTGGGGGACACTCGCCCTTCCCACCCAGGGTGGCATATACAGTGTCTGAGCTGGGAAGGGGACAGTGCGTCTTTGGCCAGGCTCTGAGAGCCTGTTCACTGTGTCACAAGAGAAGCTGAGTATTTACTGCAAACCTGAATTCACAGGCTGAAGGGCTTGGCATTTTCCGTCAATGTCCACGTGGCTGGGTTCCAGCTGGTGGAGGCTGCCCTACCTATGGTGCTTGTGTCAGAGGCTCTTCTCTCAGCAGCCCCCTCTGAGCAAGGACCAGCAGGTCCACTTGGCCTCACCCTTCCCTTAGGCCACCAGCCTAGGCACAAATCTGCATCATCAATAATCATATCCAAAAACAAGGACACACAACCCTTTTCACCATTTCCACCAGCACTTTGGCTGAACCTCATCTGCAGCTCCCCAGGAGGGACAATCCTGCCCTTGGCGTTCCCCAGGAAAGAACCTTCACTCCAGCAGGGTGGAGATGGAGCCAGCCACAACCCTCTTAACTTTAGAGGGCAGCAAGGACACAAATAGGCAAAGCACGTGTATAACGAGGATCACTTTTGGATTAAAACCACCAAAATGAAGAGAAATCAAGCAGTACCAGATATCTGCTCATCAGAACGTGTATGGCTGCACATGGAGGTCTCCTGGTGAATAGGAGAGCCTGGACATCAGGGCAGAGTGACTTGGTGCATGGGGCTGTGGGGCACAGCCCTGCAGAAATCACCCCGGATCTCCACTTTTCTCAACACTGCTGCCTGGAGAGGGCTTCGCTGCTCTTCTTTTGGTCTGATCTACCCCTCTCCATCCTAGAATGACTCTGAGGGTGCAAGCCAGCTCTGGGAGCCCTCACTGTCCTAAGCACCATGAACCAGACATCATCTTCCTCACAGCCAGAGGAACAGGGCCAGCCTGTCACTAAAGCAAGTGCCGTCAGAATCGGGACCACTCTGCCTATTTACCAACTACGTCAGTGAGGCAGAGACAGCGGAAGGGTCTGGGCTTTTTTTAATCTAGTGATTTAGTCCAATTCTTTAAAAAGCTGAAGTAAACCAGACACAAATACTGTTTGAATCAAGGATCTGAACAGGTGATAGATCCAATGGTTTAAATACCATTTAGTGATTCTCAGGCTGCCCCCTCCTTGTTTAGTGCCTTGCAAGAGACAATTGCTCTCAGATCCCTTGAAATTAATAGAAGCTGCTTTTGGACCTTAAAACTACTCCAGGAGGAGAAAACGGCAAGAATGTTTTCACATTAATGAGTATGAATTATAAAATTCATGACACTAATCACTAAATCAACACAGCTCAGGGCACAGTCTCCCCCCGCAAGTCTCTTCCTCTGGTCTTTGTGACAGAGCACAAGATCAGCAATGAAAGAAATATTTGTCAAATAAATTAGTTTTTTAAAAAAGAGCATGGATTTTATAAAATCATGCGACAATTGCTACGTTACCAGTCCCAGTGATAAACACCTGAGGCAAAAAATGAGGGATTTGGAGATAGCTTGGGAAGTATCTTGCCTTGTGGACACCGCCCATCTCTGTGCTGTTGTTCATGGCAGATCGTTTGCTGTGGAGCTGGTGCAACAAGGAAATGTGCAGAAACTATCCTAAAGGATAAGGGGCATCCAAAGCAGCAGGTGACACCCTAGCCAGGGTGAGAAGGATTTCTTGGCCTTGGGCATGCCAACATAACTGCTATAGCAATGGTGAGATGTGGTAGAGGCACCACTAAGGAGCTGAAGAAGACCTGTTCTGGAGATGGGCGAGTGAAGCCTGCAGTGCCCCAGGCACACCCACGGTGACACACTCATCACCCAAGAGAGCTGAAAGATCTGTGCCCATGTTGAGCTTTGCGGGGGGTTTGGGTTGGAAGGGACCTTTAAAGGTCACCCACTCCAACCCCCTGCAGCGAGGATGCCAAGCACAGATGCAGTAGCATTTGCCCTTTGATCGCTGCAAACCCTTTGACAAATTAAATATATTTTTTTCCCCTATTGCTGAAAAAAGCCACTGCAGCATCAGTGCTTGTGGGTACTCTGGGGGCTCCAGGGCAGAGGAGAGTGCAGGCACCAGCATCTCTCGGCACAGTGGCTGGACCACTGAGCAGCACCACTGCACATCACCTCCTGCTCCAAAACAGCCCAGGACACCTGGGACCCTGCATCTCCACAGGGCTTCCAGGTACGGTGGGATTAAGACACAGCACAGCAGGCATCCCTCCAGAGCTCCTCACAGCAGCAAGCAGAGACCTGCCAGGGAAAAACCGCTTTCCCTGAGGAGCACCTGGTCCTCCAACCCCCAGATATTATGCCGTGCATTCTGGAGTGCCATCTACTGGCACCGCCTCCAACGCCACTTTATATTCATACACACACCCCAAAGCTTTCCAAAAGGTTTAAGTGTTGGAAAGAGCAGGTGGCCAAAAGCCCCTGACGGTGATGCAGCCCCAGCTCCCCACCACGGGTTGGGGACCACTGGTGTAGGTCTGGGATGGGCTTTTCCTCAGGCAGTGCTGCCTTCTGCATGGATAAGACTAGGAAGAGATGGTAGAAGGGAAAAGCTTCTCTGCAGACAGCTCAACAACTGAAATCTCCAGCGCTCTAGCCCTTATTTTTACTGATGCTTTAATAGCAGCAATATATTTAAGGGAATTTGACATGCAAAGAAACTGTCATCACTACTCAGGAGTGTTATCATTTTGTCAAGAAAAACAAGGAGCAAGATGGGACTCTGAGCAGCCAGTTGCAGCTGCCTACAAAGTCACATCTCAGAGCAGCAGGGATCCTCCTGCCCGCTGCTTGAAAAAGCTGCACATCACCTTTCAAAGCCAGCAGCCGAGATCTGGTGGGTCCAAAAGGAAGGCAGAGCAAGTGTGCAGCCCAGCTAAAACCCCAGGAAAAGGGAGATTAAGGCATTAAGTCTCTTTGGGATGCAACGAGCCTTACCCGGCCACCTTCCAGCTGGATGGGCTTCACCACACAACATCCACACAGCTTTTCTCCCCTCTCTAACAGCCCCCCATGCACTGCAAGGATTGCTTAATTTTTGCTAGGTGGGGTGGAGACCCACGAGGAGCCCTGCCCTCACTGCTGGCCAGGTCTTCCCAGAAGGAAGATGCTCCTTGCTCCAAGATGTTCAGGAGAACTCAGTGCACCACAGAAATGCCTTTGTTTGCCCCAATTCAGTCACATTTTCTACAACAGAAGCGCTCCTAGGGAGGGGATGGTTTGGTTTCTTGGTAGAGCCCCTCGGAGCTCCTGCCAGAAGACATCACCTCCTCCTCCACATTCCCCTTTCCTACACCTCAGCGCCACAGTGCTGAAGGAACATTCTCTGTCCACTGGTAGGTGCTTGCTGCAATGTTCAGCCAGTCAAAAAGCCTCCCCAGAGTAAGAGGGGTCAATTTTAGATATCAAGTGAAGCATATGTTCTTCCCGGGGAAAAGCTGAATACAAAAATGAATCCTGTGTCATCCTTCAAAGAGAGTTTCTAAGTGCAAAAAATGGAATAACAGACAATCTTTTTGGTGAAGGCCACCTTCTGCCGTAATCAAACCCAAGACAGTTGGCTCATGGCCCCTTTGCAGGGGTCAGGAACAAAATGACAAGAACAACCCATCTAGAGTGGTCCCGTGTCCCCCAAGGCGTGACAGGGTTTGGTTATTGCTTCTTAAAAGCTGAGCACAGCAGTTAAAGGCAAACACAAAATTGTTCTAGGAAATAGGACCACAATACACCTTCTTCTAGCTGCTAAGCAGAGAGTTGACATTTCCAATACTCTATTTTGAAAATATCATTCAATAAGTGGTATTTTCCACGTGTATTTTTTGCATCCTCCCCTCTACCCAGCAAACGCTTTTCTCAGGCACTTTTACTACAAGAGAAGTGTCGACTACTAGAGAAAACTCAGGTTTGTACTTTCAAATGCAAATATTAACACAAGCAGTCTGGCTTATATTTCTTCTCTTGGCAACACAACATGGGGTTCTTCACCTACACGCTGCAGTCTGAACAGCACATATTAAATAACCGTGGAAAAACACTCAGGATTAATTCAGTGAAGTAAAAATAGGGAAAAATTATTATCCCGGTGTTATAGGGGTAGGAAAAGTAGAGTAAATTGGTAACATTAGAACAACGGAGCTCAAGTTTCAGAGGTTAGAGGCTCGAAGATACTTTCCAAGTTGTTCAGCTCTATGGGTCCAGTACTGTAGGTTGATTTCTGTCCCCCACAGAGTACATTCTGGTCTTGTTCCATACAAGGTGAATGTTTTTAATCTTTTCAGTCCCTTTTAATCTTATTCAAATGTGTTTTTGAAGCCAAGCATATCAATTTAACTACAAAAAGCCTTTTGTTATTATTTTCAGTTTCTAATTACACACAAACAGTAGGGAAAAAAATGTCTTCCAAGGTTGAGCTGAAAGATGATGTTCTTTTGGAGATGCGTTCTGATTATCTTTTCTCAGAAACCAGTTGATTTCAGGTAACACGTTAGGAAACTCAGCCCCTTAAGAGGGAAGAAACTTGGTTAAAGCAGACTCGTGGTGCTGGTGCTCCTCTGCCATCACAAGATCTCAGCACTGCTGGCACAGAGCTACAAACGCTCACACAAAGACAGCTTCAAACCACGCTGAGCATCAGCCTGGGGTGAGAACAGTAACCTCGCATGGAGAATCTGCCCGAGAACCAGTGTCATAGACACCGTTCCTCTAGTGCTGCCCCTATGGGGTGTAAGATCCCTTTCATGGCTCCACGCTGTGTGAGGAGACCTCATGTGCTCGGCGCAGCCTGTCTGGCTCCTGGCTGGACAAGAAAGCTGGGTAGCTGGGTCTTTTCCTAGAAAGGGAATTGATCCAATGGCACATTGATAGTTTTGTAAAGGAATGATTAAAAAAAATAAATCTGTTGTACCTCATTTGCTGTTGCCAGCTTTGGCTTCCAGCTATCGGTGGGTCTCTTCTTTCGTTCCTGAAATGCCTCCTCAGGAGCGTGCCAGACTTTGCATTATTTTTCTTAGTCATTCCTGACATTGCTTCTAGATTTTTTAAACATCTTTTTAAACTTGAGGACACCAGAAACCAGAGGCACCAGTGCAACACCAGAGTGCATCACCCTGTGTGATGGGTGCAGGGCAGCAGGGCTGGCTGGGTCCCCGGTCCCCACAACCATCCCCAGCTGAGGTCCCTGGTCTCAAACAGGGAAAGATGCTACTTATCACCCCGTGTGCACTCAGGCCATGCCCAGGTGGTGGATGGGAGATGACTCCAAGGAGCAGTGCAGGCAGGAGGCTTCAGCAGCATCAGAAGCCTTGGCAGCTCCCCTTCCCCAGGGCTGAGCCTGCACTTGGGGCTCTTCTGAGCATCCATCTCCATACTCACAAGCCAGGCAAGCACTGGAGTGCTGCTGCTTCCTCTCTGTGAACAAAGAGCTTCAATTTTGACTGCACCTGAGGCCAGCAGGGATTTTCCGGCCAGAGCTGCTGCTCCACATGGCACCTGGGCAGGCACAGCCAGTTCATGTCACCTGATGTCCATCCAAGCCACCTCTCATGTCTGTGGCTGCAGCAGCTTAATGGTTTCAACCACGGTGCCATAGTTTTGTTGCTATAGTGAATGTATACTTTCTAGCTAGCAGGAGACATTTAACTTTTTTGTGACCTCCTCTGGTTTCATGTTGCAGTTTCTTGTGGCATCTCTGCAAAAGCAGCACCACATGTGTTTCTGTGACTTCTGCTTTAAAACCATTGGACCAGAAGCACCTGGGAGTAGCGAGGAGATGCCAGGGTGGGCAGAGCAGCTGCTCCATCAGGCAGAGGACCCACTGCTGGCCAGTGGTGTGGGGAAGACCACATGGTGTGAGATCCCTGCCCATTGAAGGTGGATGTTAAGCATGTCCTGATGCTTCCAAAGCAATGAAGAGATGAGCTCAGGGGATGAGGCACAGACAGCCCTTGATGCAAGAGGCTGTAAAGCAGACCTGGCTCAGCAGCCCTCGCATCACACTAAGCTTAGACACTGCCAACCGTCCCAGCCCAAAGTAGTGCGCTTGGTGATGGATGAAACCTTTTCCATCATCCCCCTGGCTAAGATTTCAAACTTTCTGAGAAAAACACAAAATCCCATAGCCAAGCAATAGGTTGGGTGATCTTACCAGAACATGCCAATGGGCAGAATGTGATTGGTTCATGAAGCTTGGTGGCTGAGGAACAAGCAACCTGTGCCAAGCAGACACCCAGGAGAGCTCTCCATGCTGGAGAGGAGCCCCTGGGCACATGGCTGGGCAGCAGCTGGACACAGAGAGGGGACAGACCAACCCCGCTTATGTTCTGGGTGGTTTGACCCCACATTATCTCAATGCCCCTCTCCCGCTCAAGCACATTTGTCAAAATGTCTGATTTGATGGTGTCTTTGATTAAATTTTATATTGAAAAATTTTCAGAAGCCAGAAGGGACTATTTTAAACTATTATTTTAAATTTTGTTCTAAAGCAATACATATTAATGTTTATGTCATTCTTATATGACTACGAAAAAAGCTGCTAAAAATTCCCCATGCTCATGAAATTTGTATTTCCACGATCACAACTGAAGCTTCATATACTCACTCAGACTGAAATTAAGTATTGCTGAGAGCAGCGTTTAGTCTCTAAAATTCAATTTAAAAGTTATTATGGCTGCAAAAATATAACTGGAGGTTCACCTTCAGCTCCCTTCTCAGGACTCAGCCAGAGCACTCCTCTTACCTCCCGAGCAGCACAACCTCACGACACAGCAGCATTGTCACAAGGTTGAGCACTGATGTAGGCTCACTTAGTGGTCACCTGTCCATCAGACTGAATGCTTAGAAGCTTGTCCCTCACTTAAAATATTGTGCTTTGCTTTTACTATATTACATTATTTATATATATTCAACTTAGTTCAGAAGAGACAAAACCTGGGAACAAAGACATTCATAAAAGCCTAAGCCAACAACAACAAATTCAGATTTTTTTTTTCCCCCCCATGTATCTATTTGATCAAATAAAGAGCCTGGAGTTTTCAGATGCGATTTGAAGAGTTGGGTTCATGGTCATAGAAGAAGAAACATGCCTCCCTATTGATTTGCCACCGTTACTCATCATCTTTTTACTGTTATCAACAAGACAGGAATAGAATGAACAGACAGCTAAACAATAAGGAGAAGTTCTGCAGCTGCTTAAAGCCAATAAAATAACTGTACTATTGACGGGGTTATCAAAATGTCAGATGTGCCAGCTCAGCTGGCGTTCGTCTCTGCCTCTTTATTAAAACCTCATTGCAAAGGGGAACAGGCAAGCAGAGAGCTCGGCACTCGGCTCCTTTTCCGACCTAATTGTTTAGGACATCTCTTTAAAAGTTGCTTTTCCATTTGCATCTGTCCATGGTTAAAATGCTTACAGATTAACGGCCTCGTTGATCAGGTTTGGGGATTTTTGGTGCGCAAGGATGGCGTCTCTGCTGTAGACACACACACGCTCGGTCTCTCCACCACGGTCCTGAGAGGAACAGAAGGCTCGAGGAGGAATATTTTCTTTCTGGGCCAAGATTAGAAGTGCTGGGGGCAGGTGCTGTCCCAAGCAGGCACCGGTGAGCTGCGGGGTGACTTCACTCTCCAGAGCTCCTGGCACAGACACGAAGCACCGTGTCATGCTCCAGCCCTGGCATGGATTTTTAGCAATGCTTTGTATTGCAACTCTGGAGCCTGGTTCTTCCGTCACATCTCAGCCAAAGGGATCAGGAAAGCCAAAATCAGGCTTAGCTAATGAGCTGACTTTGGCTCATCTACTGTTGCTCGCTAATCTTATCTAAATACATGAAAAAAAAACCCCAAACAAACAACCCTATTAAAAAAAAGCCAAGCTTAAAATGAAGACACCAACAACAGCCCAGCACATCACACTTCTGCTGCCTGGTGTGAAAGTCCTAAAATTTGTAGTTCCCAGCACGAGCCTGTCTGCAGCAATAAATGTGGCATTGCCTTGGCAACATTCTTTATACTTTGGTTGAGGAGCAACCGATGCAATATTTCAGGAGACGGGGGGGAAAGAAAAAAAAAGGGTTTGATACCGAGAAAAACATCCTGGCCGTTCTGTATTGTCCTTGAGGACTTTGCTGTGTGCCGTCACTAACTGCTTAGCAACAGATTGATAGTGGCTTGCAAATCAATCTTTTCAGAGCGGCGAGCGCGGCGTACAACGCTGCGTGTTCCAGTTCAAGAGATGCTATTGGGAAGCTATATAGGCATCAATTATGGTTTTTTAGACGCAGTTAATTATAGCAGGGAGAGCTCTGATCACAAATCAGTTTTCCTAACTCCCCCTTCTGCCTTTAAAAAAAAAAATCACAAGAGAATTACTATAGATTAGCAAATTCGAAATCGCAAAAAATGTAATTATCCAAAATTAAGATGAGTTGGCAAGCAGTGTTTCTGGAGGGATTGGTGCCAGAAAACTGAAGGAAAATAAAACTGGCATCCTCAAAAAAGTTTTAAATGCAATTGTAATTATTCTGCTGTTTAGTTTTTAATTTGGTTTTGTTCTGTTTGTTTGTTTTCCTGAATTGAAAGTACTATTTTTTTTTTTAAACAGGGTTCTATTTCCCCAAAATGTACACAGACATCAAAACAGAAAAAAGTGGACAATGCAAATGCTACGGAACAGGGAGAAATTAAGGAGAACAAAACCATCAAAACAAGTGCCCATGAGGAACTCGACAAGGGGAAGGGGCTGTGCAGGCACCACAACCTTTGCTTGACTAAGTGGTGAGGATCTGAAGCAGCCGTGAGCTCTACAGACTCCCGAGCATCCGCCTAATTGGACTCCTTCCATTTTTAACCTTTTTAGCTCAATCTGCCATGGTAATAAACACACAGCAGGTCTCAACTCCCAGCTCCCTGCACCACCTGGGACCCCAGCAGCCCAACCAGCCCTTGAGGCATCCTGACCACCAACAGTCTGGTGCAAACGCCTCAGATCCTTCCTGCTGTACCCCTTCCCTGGGGCGTCAGGCAGCACCAGGAGTTTCCATTTCCAAATGGTGCAAAACTCAGGTTCCCCAGCCCATGGCTGAATTTAACTCGGCCAACACTGATGTGAGGGATGCAGATGAAGCCATCTCCAGTGCTTGTCCACCCTAGCTGCCCCAGTAGTCCCTCCTCACCACATCTGCTCGCCGGTGCCTTGGCTCACGTGGGGAACGCAGCAGGCAAATTTCCATCAACTCAGCAAACCCCTTCCAGCCCCAAGCTGGTAGCTGTGATCGAGGCGGGTGCCAGGAGGGAACCTGCTCACGCATTTAGACACAAGCATTTCTGAGCAATTCCTCGATCTGTATCAACATTTACCTTAAAATGTAAATATTTAAAATCACACAAGAGTGGCATATAAATGAAGTGTGGCCATGTGCTAAGGAACACCTGATGGGCTCCTTGGTACCTCTGCAGTGGTTAGGCAGGTCGATAGTTTGGGTGTTTTGCACCAGCTCGTTCAGTAAACTGCCCATTTTCCAGCTACAGCAGGAGAAAAGCTCCTTCCTCAGGGAAACCACAGTATTACAAAAAAAAAAAAGTGGCTCAGAGACATGCTTCTGCCTTGGGTTGTGCGCTTCTGACTGCAGCACACAAGTGTGTGTTTAAAATCATAGAATCACAGAATGTATTGGGTGGGAAGGGGCCTCTAAAGGCCATCTAGTCCAACCCCCCTACAGTAAGCAGGGACATCTCAAACTAGGGCAGATTCAAGCCCCATCAAGCCTGACCTTGAATGATGGGACCTCCACCACCTCTGGGCAACCTGTTCCAGTGAGCAACCACCCTCATTATAGAGCTTTTTCCTAATGTCCAATCTAAATCTACCCTTTTCTAGCTTAAAACCATCACCCCTTGTCCTGTCACTACAGACCCTTGAGAAGAGATCTTCCCCTACCTTCTTATAGGTCCCTTTCAGGTATTGGAAGGTTGCTCTAAGGTCCCACCCTCTTCTCCAGGTTGAAGAGTCCCACTCTCTCAGCCTGTCTTCACAGGAGAGGTGCTCCAGCCCTCTGATCATTTTCATGGCCCTCCTCTGGACACTCTCCAACAGGTCCGTGTCCTTCTTGTGTTGGGGGCTCCAGACCCAGGCACAGTACTACAGGCACTGAGTGTTAAAATGTTATAATCACAGGTGAGCAGGAAAGATGGGAGGGAGCAGGGCATGGACACACCATCTGCCATGGTCCTGGTGCAGGATGCTCAGCAGTGGTGGGCACTGCTGCCCAGCAGTGTCCACAGTAATACACACAGATACCCTGGAGAGGGGACGCAACGCTCTGAGCACACTCCCAGAGCTCTCTAAATAACGAGAATTTATCTCCTGTATAACAGGATAGCGGCAATACCTGGCCAAAAGGCCGCAACTCCAAAAAAGTCCAAGTGCCCAATCCCCAAGGAAAGCAGAACCCCTAAAACTTTTACAAGCCTTGGAAAAATCCCATCTAAAAGCCAGATATGAGGTGCACAAGGTGTCCTCAAGGCAGGGGCACACAGCAGCAATGCAGGTCCTCCTATGGATTCCAGAGTGCAACTTTGCTCCAAGTGCACCCTCCAGAACAACCCATTTCCTTCCCAGGCAGGATTTACACCTTCAGTGCCTGCTCTCTTTGTACACGAGGCCTCTATCAATTGGTACAGGACACAGGTCTCCGCATGGTGCTTCCGTGGCTTTGTTAGAAGCCTGGCACACAACGCAAAACCTGGATGGGGACTGGCTCATCTGCTCTTCTACCAAGAAGGACAGCTTTTCACCATGTGAATTTTAGTGTTTAAAAAAAAAATCTTAACTATAAAGGTAGATTGAGTAGCTAAATGCCATTATCATTGCTGCAACTGCAGGGCAGATGTACCAGGAGTCAGAGAGACCTTCATGCTGCTGTTGAATATCCTGCCCAGGTGAGCTCAGCCGGAGTCAGATCTCACTTTGAATCTCTGCTCCCCCTCCACCAACCTTCCAGCAGTTCAAAATAAGAGGTGGCTGCATTTGTGTGCGGTAAGAGGGATAGGGTTGGTCTCCTCACTGATTTCCGAATGCTTGCCTGAATTTCTCGCAGTTGGAAAAAGTATTCTAGAAATCAGGGCACCTAATGGGACATCTCATCCATCTTGCTTCTGATTGAGTGAAAACGGTAGCAGGGGCACTGTGACACTTTGGAGTCTGAGACAGTACCTACAGAATTCAATAGCCTGTTAATTTACAAATGCACCCCCACGACTGCTTAAACCCTGTTGGTTTTATTGGTTGGTTCAAATTCTGGCTGATTAATAGTTTGTCTGAAATAACAAAATAATTAGAAATTACAGTGCATTAATGTAAAAGAATCTCATTCATGCAGGTGCATTCAAATGGAATTTAATTTCTCTTTCAGAGTTTCTCCTGGTTTAAAACCTTGAAACAGATTAAAAGCTTCCCTTTCCTGACTGCATCTTATCAAACACAATTTCATATCTCTGTAGCTCTCTCGAATGCCTCAACCATATCCCTTTAAATTCTGTGCTAATTGAATTTAAAAGTAGTCCCCAGTGGGGACTGAGTAGAAGCCAAGTAATTTAATGGTCAGACAATTAACAGCTCTGCATTAACTAGAGCTTCTGAACAACCCACGTTTTTGGTACAGCAGGCGGACTTGCACACCGGGCTTTGCCTTTCCGTATGGAGAAGCGAGAATCACAGCCCAGTGCTATTAGTGAAAAATGCCAGTTTCACTTCAAGGAATGATTAAATGTTGATTTTTTTCCCCCTCAGACAGAAGCAGCTTTGTGGGCTTCCTCAGCTGGATTTTCCCTTAGTAACTTCTTGCTCAGTTTTCACATCCGATAACCTTATCTGTGCCATTTTGGAGTATTTTCATTGGAGACTGGGCAACACATTTCTCCTTCTGTAGCAGGCCAATGTTTGGTCATATCACAGTATTAATCCACATCAGCTTTTGAAACGGAGTTTCCATCTCCGCTGAATGTTTTGGAGCCATGGAAATGTCAGCATTTTTAAAAACAGAAGCCATCCCACATCGATGCAAATATAACAGCATAGCTGCACCTCATGTGGGTATGAAAACCACTTCTGAAGGAGAAAATAAACTCTCCTTGGAGAGACTGTTCCTCATAGCTGCTTCTATAAAGGCTACTTACTTCTCCGAGGCTCCATGACTTTTTATACCCTCCATTAGCTTAGCTACACCAGTGGAAATCCAGCACAGGCCTCGACTTCAGAAGAGATCTCCACAGAGGATGGAACCATCTCTGTAACCTTTTCCCAAAGGATTTCCCCATTTTAGGCATGACTTCACCACAGTGTCTTTTAGAGCAATACCTCCTTATACTTGTATTTAGATACGGTACAACAAAATATTCCCTAGAGTAAGTTACAACCCTATTTGCCACGCTTTAGGCTTTGCTATTGCGATCCGCAGTCTGGTACCCCAGAACGCTCCCGTGGGTCCAGCTTGGCTACGGAATATCCCAGCCCAGCACTGCCCTGTGAGCCACCACAGATCACACCATGTCAGACCAGCTGTGAGGCTTCACCTTCAACCGCTCCCAAGCATTTCAATTTTAATTTCATTACAAACTTCATGTATTTGGAAGGAAGGAAGTTGAGACATGCTCAAGAGCCTATAGTGTGGAAGTCTTAGAGCTTGAAGAGTGTTACCTGGGGAGAGTCATGCAGCCTCCTCCCTGCCTGCTCCAAAGGAACACCCAACTCCCTTCCCCTCTACCCAAAGCATCAAAAATTCCTTTCCAACATAAAGATCTAGCAATAACACTGGCAAGTCTTTAATACCATTTTCTCTGATAGCCTAGACTGTACCACCATAACAACTCTTCAGTTGGGAAACACAGACAGCAAAAGTAAAAAATACTGAGGGTACTTTCACAAAATATATATATTTTAAAGTCTTATTCACTGCATTATGGCTTAACCAAGAGTGAAGGTTTATTTAGTGTGTTTGGTGTGTTTTCTCACTGCTGATGCCCCTGTTACTACTCAGCTTCGGTGGTTTGGCCCTTAGGATGGGTGTTTAGGCCAGCACTTCTCCCTGCCTGGGAGGGAAGGTACAGTCCCAGTGGAGCCTGGCCTGCTGGAATGCTGGAATTTGGAAGGATTGTACAAATAGAGGTGGTAGGCATCTAATAACATTGTCAAAAAAAGCAGCCAAAAACTTACCCTGCTTCTACACAGACGAGAAGTTGCTAGGACAAGATCTTAACTGTCTGAGTACCAGAATAAGAACCTGACTTGTGCTATTTTACCCATATAAAATAATACTGTGTTTTCCTGGTGTTCATTATGCCTTGGGAGAGACCATAATTACAGAAAGCAAAATCATAATTAACAATAACTAATTACAAGGTGGGACCAAACCAAAACAGAACCACCACCACAGTTCTTTTACCCTCGGAGTCCGCCCACCTCTTTGCAGGATCACCTCAGCACAGCTGCTCTTTGCCAAAAAAAGGCATTTTGGGGCAGACATGACATTGCCCAAAAGAGCAGCAATGCCCTGCCCGAGCACCTCGAGTTGTTTAACCCAAACTAGAGGTGGTGGAAGCACTGATGAAGGCTGGGCGACACTGGGGAAAGCAGGGGCAGTTTTGGTTTAGCCTTATCACGATCTGAAATAGTAAATCCCATTTTTTAACAACTGTTAGACAAACCTTTTCTCATCCACGATGCTTGAGCAGGCTGAAGCACAGAGCAGGGACTCTCCTCCTCCTCTTACCTCTCCGCTGACCAGTGCGGGCAGACGAGGTGCCTGCAGAGAGAGTAATATAAGCACAGTGCCCTTACACAACCTTCAGCCACCACAGTTATGGTCGTGTTCCACCACCCTGTAGAAGGATCAAGGTACATTTCAGCTGCTAAGGCAGATCTGGTGCTTAACTGCAATGATTCTTTAATTAGCTTAACACCTTCAGCTCATAATTAAGCAGTATGGTAAGGAAAGGACTTCAGGCTCCAAACTGTGTGTGCTCACACAAGGGGAAATCATGAATGCACAACAGAAACAGGCTTTCCCTTTGAAAAAAAAAAGCCAACTATTTTCTGATAACATGAAGCTCTGTCACAATCATAAATGCATGTTGAAAATACATGTTCTTTTATAAAACTTCTTCAGCACCAGCTTTTGAAGATTTCTTACTTGACCAGTCCCAAGGAGCTGCTCTTCCATCCTGTAAAAGGCAGCCCTCGTTTCTCTAAACGCAATAAGGACATCCCCCAAACACTGCCAGAGAGCTCTTTATTTCCATCCATCACTCCTTGCAGACCCCCCCCCCCAGCAGCAGGAGGAGGATGAGGAGGCTCAGTCCTACTTCCTGAGAAGCACTTCCCACCATACCTGGATCTCTGCTTCCCACAGTGCCAGCCTTCACAGGAGAGGACTAAACCTTTCACTTTCAGTTGCAGCACCCAAAACCCAAGCTCCTCCAGACCTTCCTTTTTAAGCCCACCCCAGGGAGCTGCCCCCAGCTCCCAGCTGCACCTCATGAGTGCCTGGATGGGCTTGCTCAGCCTGCACCAATCCCTCCCCAGGACACAAATACTTTTCTGTTTTGCTAATTGGTTAAGAACAGCTTACCCAAACAGACTCTTGGAAACTCAGCTTCTCTTTGTTTTGTTTTGTTTTGTTTTTTTTCCCCCCATCGTTGTGCTTCTGACACAAGGGTCATCTTGATCCTGAACCAAAACCATCTACTGCACAAGCCAGCACTTCCAAAAACAAACATCCAGCATGGTTCCTGTATTTAGTCTCTTCTCTCTTTCTCAGATTTACAACCTGCCATGTGTGATGTGATGCACTTAACGTTGAAAATTAAGTGCTTCCATCAAATATTCTATACAAAGCATGGGAGCATTTCTCAGCTGCCTTGTAGGTCTGCTGCTAATTAGAAAGGGACAGTGTTATTAGAAACGTCCTTAGTGTCTTGCCTATAAATAAACACCGTCAAACACAAGCCCCACATATTATTTCTCTGTGGAATGTGTATAAAAAAGGAAGATCTTAAATTTAATAAGAGGAAGTCTGTCAGGGCAGCTCTGACAGGGGTGTCAAGGCTGGGAAATGGGCATTTGCCACAAGTAAAACTGGTGGGATTGTAGGAAATGATAAGAAATGGATTATTATTCGCTAAACACTTCGTAGGTCACCTTTTGCCTTACGACGGAGCCATCACTATTCTCTGCGCTCTGTTCCACTGGCTCCTTTCTTCTGGCTCCTGATGGTAGGAGCTTTGTTTCTCAGGTTTTTTATTCCACTGGCAGCAAGTGCCATTTATAACTCAGACAGACTGTTTCCATTTTTACTTAGACCAAACTCCACTGGTTTCTGCAGAGAAATCCCTGAACACTTGGGCAAGAAGAAAACCGAGCAGCTCCAACCTGAGAGGTGTCAACTTCCATAACCTGAGGGTCTGACCTGCATTTTCCTTCTCCTCTTTCATCCCCTGGGTTTAGGGATGGGAGTTAAACTGGGTTTTACTGAGATATTTATTCAGTTTTGCCAGCGTTCCATCTTTTTTTTAGTGGTGCAAAAGGCACATCTGAGGAATAAGAAAAGGCAAATGGAATGAGCTTAGTGTGAATGTAGGAGGTGATAAATGGGCATATAATCCATTTTGCAGAAGGAAGAAAATGGATCTAACGTCGTGCCACGTACAGAAGCCTCATTTAAACCACAGAAACACCACTCTCTGCCCCGTGTACCCATCACCCCAGTATCTCGGTGGGCAGAGGAGGACCCACCACCAGTGGTAACACAAGTGATGTCTGCGTGGAGAGCAGGGCGATGTGGTACACTCGGGTCTGGCCTGGATTTGGAGCATCCTCCAGCACTCCCACTGCAGATTGCCAGACCCACAGAGCAACAGCAGCAGCGTGGTTAACACTAGCTGCCTCTGCATTTCCTTCCCACTGAACCCTGTGCGGGGACTATCTAACTCCTAAACTTCCCTCTGAAGGCGTAGCCTCGTGATTTCATGAGGGAAGCAGGAAAAATTAGTTTCACTCTCTTGAACATGAAGATTTTGCATGACATACTAAAGCTTGGTTTGAGTAGTGTGTTCTCAGTGTCTGATCGTAGAATCACACACTGGTTTGGGTGGGAAGGGACCTTTCAAGGTCATCCAGTCCAACCCCCCTGCACTGAGCAGGGACATCTGCAACTAGAGCAGGTTGCTCAGAGCCCCGGCCAACCTCACCTGCAATGGTGCCAGGGATGGGGCAGCCATCACCTCTCTGGGCAGCCTGCGCCAGGCTCTCACCACCCTCCATGTAATAAATCTCCTCCTCCTGTCTGGTCTAAATCTACCCTCAATATATATCTAGTCTCAACCTACCTTCTACCCTGATAAACAGCTCCTGATGTACACCCTCTGAAAAAACAGGTAAATTAAGGAGAAAATGACTGCAGCATCCCCATGAATATATCAGCACTTTAAGCTGGAACAGTAAAGAAAACAGACAGCAGTAAGCGGAACCTCAATGCACTTCTGCAGCCCAATGTGCAGAAAAAACTTTGTCCTGCTGCTGAAGGAGATAAAAAATGAGTGTAGAGTAGCGGAGCTGATGGGTGGGGTGTGGGGGCTGAGCTGCTTTCTGCTTCTGGAGAAGGCCAGCACGTGTCCCTGGAGGATATTCTCATTTCTGGGGGAAGCTGCTTCAGTTCCGGCCGCTCCCTCGTGTCCCCGGCTGTCTCCCAGGAGGGCAAGCTCGGGGCTGGCCTGTGCCCCAAGGAGATGGTGTCGGGGGTCTGCTCTGAATTGATGTTTTTCCCCAGGCTCTTCCCATGGCAATGCACTGATGAAGAGGAGGCTGCTGGCAGAGCGGGTGAGGTTGCAGGGATGGCAAAGGGGGTCCTCATAACAGCAGAAGGAGAAGGGATTCGGGGGACTGAACTCGAGGGCTTTCCACAGACCTCAGTAATGGTGTAATGTCTGAAAAAGCTGAGTGGAATGACTGGGAGATCTTGCATTCGGAGGAAATCATAACAAGTGCCAGTCATCCGTGGAACTGGACTTGATGAATGCATTTTTTATTCCAGGACTTTGGGTCTCGAGCATCCACAGGTTAACAGATTCTTGTAAAAATGTTGTGTTTATGTTTCAGTTTATACATTGAGAGATGATGACTTTACATCACACTAATTGCTTGTGTAGCTGCTGGTCCCAGCAGAATGGCATACAGTCGTTGCTATGACTTGGGAGCAAGAAAAGAGAGAGAAAGAAAAGAAAACCACAGACTTTGCAGGTCCTATTTTTAACTCGTGGTCAGCAAGAGATGCTGGGGGGNAATCAAGCCAGAGAGAAAAAGAGACCATGCTGGAGGGAGGGTTCAGGGAGAAAGGACCCTGTGGTGCCACGTCCCACAGTTCTGGGGCTTGTCCTCAAGTTCAGCCAGGCTTTGGGTTGGATCTGAGCTTTTGAAGAGGAAGGAAGACTTTGTGTTTGAATTCTGGTGTTGCCTGACGTGGTTTTTAATCAGCCCAGCACCTCCTCACCTGCTGAAAGCAGAAGTCCACTGAGCTGAGTGTGCATGAATTGTAAATAAAACCTTGGCTTTTTCTCCAAGTCTCTTGCTCTCTTACGAAGAAGATGAATGGAAGCGCAGTTCCATGGTTCTCATGGCTCAGTGGCAGCAGCTTTCATTATCAGAATGACTCCATGTCTTGAATAGAAATAAGGTGGTAGTGCACGAAAATGAAGTGAAAATATTTTATTTAAGAGACATTTCTAAGTGAACTCATTTCCTTTTGCATGCCATTACTTTTTTCATCTTGCTGCTGCTGCTCTTCATCCACTTCCCTTTTACATCACAGTTATTTAAACCTTCGGTTTACCATTAAAATCCCTATGCAAAATTTAAAGTAAATCTTACTGCATCATTAAATGCCAATTAATAAACTCTTTCCACATATCATTGCTATTAACTTCCGTCCAAAGTTAGCTCTTACCATCTCAACATGCAGCAAGTTCTTGCATTCCAGTGATAGTGATTCGCGTGTGGAACCTCCTGTTTCTGCTGCTCCATTTGCAGTTGGAGTGGGCATAATAAATTCTATAGGCTGAAATAAATCCAGAGCCCGAGCACTGGAAGGCTCCTGGAGACTGTACTCAATATTTCAGGCCAGAATATTCCTCTAAGAAACACTCTGTATCTATCTCCGCATGTCTGAGCAGACAGAAAACGTTTTCCTTTAGCTGCATCATAGTGAAACACGCAGGAATTTCCATGCCTTGGTGAACTGCAGAGAAAATACAGCATTTCCAGCCAGAGCCTCTGAATTTTCCCCTAACTGAAAGAGAAACCCACTCGCTCTCGGCAAGCGGAGACACCTCCAGCTCACCAGGAGCCGTCGCTTGAGCCCTCGGTGGCCCTGAGGACCTGCTCGCCTGGCCACGCGCGCTCTCTCCGTGTCGATGCCTGGGCACAGATTTAATCGCTGCCGCTGCAGCAGAAAATTTCCTTGATTACTGATTAGCCACAAATGTTTTATTCTTAGAAACTCTGCTCCCAGGGTTTGTGTTCCAGCGTCTGCTCTGCTTGCTGCCTTGCCGCGGACAGCCTGGCGAGGGTGACCGGGGAAATTCGGTATGACCTACAGGCAGCCTGGTGCCAACAAGAATTGCTGTCTGTGCTAAGACAGGCAAAATCGCATTGCCATTCATTCTGAGAAACGCGTGTTTTCCACTTCTTGGTAAGAGATGGGCCTTGGAGAAGTTTTTTCCGTTATACTGGGTTTTTTAATTTGAGTTATCAGTGCAAGAAAACACATTTGTGGTAATCACATTGTTTGTACTCCAGGGGCACGGTGCGGCCTCAGGAAAACACCCAGAATTTTTTTTTTTTTCTGATTTTGAGTTTATTCTTATTACAAGATTAGTGGATCTTCAGGCCGAATTCTGCATTAATACAATATTTATACGAACAGCCACATTTCATGTTGTTGACTGTAAAGGTTTTTACTATTTTATTCACTGAGCTTTCCTTCTACTCCCCACATAATGCAGAAAATAAAGGATGTCCTTTAAGCTAAATTATGGATGGCTACCTTTCCTGCTCCAAACACATAATTTTCTGAGCAGCCAGTGACTAATGCTTTAGTCACACCGTTGACAACCATTAGATTGACACCACTACAAGAATTTCTTCTGGGCATGGGATGATGGCTCGCAGGGTGTGCTTTATCTTGTAACATCTAGTGCTCCAGCAACTGTTTTCACTTCTGGTCTAATTAATTACATCCAGTTAAAAGGGAACTCAAACACTCTACTTGTAATTTTAAGTTATTTGACCTGCTGGGAGTATGAAGCGTGGAGCCGGTTGTCTTTACCAGCTGTGGAGCTCTTCTCACATGCTGGTATGCCAAAGTTTTGTATTTTAAAAGAGTTAACCCATGGGGAGTAATTCCAGCCTGAGGACTGACAGGCATTAGTTATTTTTAAACGAGATGAGACTGGATCTGTATTTGTTTTCTTGCCCTCGGTATTCAATATTTTACAGTTTTATTTTGTAACAGGCTGGAGTAAGTTTTCATGCACAGAGCTTTTGCAAAGCATATTTCCTAACAGGATGTTTTCAGCCTTGACCAGGGAAACCCGTTCCTGCCGTGACCCAGAGGAAATGAAGCACGCTATGGAGACAGTGGAGCCTTGTCGAGCTCTCCCTGGGATATGGCTACTGGGGCCAAAGCACACTTCAGCCTCAGCAGCAGCTCAGGTAACTCTAACATTTATTTCCAGTACATATAATTTTGCGTCTGTGAATTGGAAAAGCGCAGAGAAGCACGTGATGAAGCCCAAATGAAAACGGCAGTTTCCTCCAAATCAGAGTGGTGGAACAAAAAAACCTTCTGAAGTGCAAGAAAGGATGAAGTTGTAGGTGTTGGGAAAAAAAGCAGCAGTAACCTGCAGGTTCCACAAACGAAACAACCCCGCACAGGTAGAGGTTTGGTGGGGGGGTTATTTAACTGGAGTCAGCATTTTAAACTCGCTTATCGGAGCAGAGTCACCACTGGAATGGAGCATTGCGTGTTAACAGCGTTTGTTCCTTAAAAGCTCAGCTCCAACGGTACATTCTCTGGCACAAAAGTGTGCAACAGAGGGTGCTCTGGTGTAGTTCTGTCCTTTGGAGCTGCAGGTTTCACCTCGAGGGTGGTGAGACACTGGCACAAGTTGCCCAGGGAAGCTGTGGATGCTCCATCCCTGGAGGTGTTCAAGGCCAGGTTGGACGGGGCCTTGAGCAACCTGGTCTAGTGGGAGGTGTCCCTGCCATGGCAGGGGGTTGGAACGAGATGATCTTTGAGGTCCTTTCCAACCCAAACCACTCTGTGATTCTATGATTGATTCTATGATTCTATGATAAGATGATGCCGTTGTCACTAGGGAGGGCTGAGGAAGGCAAAGAAGCAAGATCTGGCTGAAGGAAACGGAGCGGTCCCTTCCGACCGGGGAGAGGGAAGTGACCGACCCCCGAAGCACCAGAGAGAGTACACATCAGGGGAAAGAAGCAGCAAAAGAGTAAAAGCCAGCCATGCCTTTTTATGCTTGGTATCTCCGTTTATCTGCAGTAAAGGATTCTTTTCTGATAAGGCTACTTCAGATAAAGGAATGAGACCCAGCCGTGCAGTTTGGAAGTTTAGCATAATTGGCAATGATTTAAGGGGATTGTCATTTACCCCGCAGTGGTTAAGAGCGAACTTAGCGCACGCTTTCCATGCTAAAAAAGCAAGCACGAGGCACATATTTTTAAAATCTGAGATAGAAGTGGACACACTAAGGTTAACTAAAATTTGAATGACTTCATTTACTTTTAAGATACCGCAAAAGCAAGCTATGGATGTAGGAGCATGCCTCACCTCACCGGGGCCGTGGGAGCCCGGGGAAGAGCCGCGGAGCTCGTGTCGGCTGCTCTAACGAGTAGTGGTTAAATATTTTACAGATGCGGTCACTTAACCACGAGGGCTTAATGTTTGCCCAAGATCTCACAAAAAAAGTCAACAGATTAGGACAAAAATTCAGGTTTTCCTAATGGCATTGCTGTCAGCTGCCGGGATTCAGGGAGTCCTGAGCTCACCTTCAGGCAAGCGCTGACGGACGAACGCCAGTGTCCGATGTGAAGGGCTAACCAGCTAATTGCAATTAACCCCGGAATGCTTCAGAACAGTGCTGCAATTGTCTCAGGGGTCGGGAGGCAGGGACCCAGCACTGCTCCTCTTCGACAGCCTGACACGAGGACACCGGCACTTTACTACTTTCTGAATTCCCACCGCTGCTACATAATGGATTTTATTTAAATTTGAGTTAAATCACAGAATCATAGAGTCGTCTTCGTTGGAAAAGACCTTTAAGATCACGATTTGACCTCACATTTTTAATGCTTTTTTCATTTCAGTTGCTGGTTGGTATCTAAATCCATATAAACTCTTGAAGTAAAACGATTTCAAATAGTTTTTTTCATATTAAAAAAAAATAAATCTCAAAAGCTAAACCCCTCTCTAAAACAAACACAAGTCTCATTGGAGTTTTCTGATATTTTTATCCCCTTTTTTTCAGATAAAACAGCTGCCAGCTTCAGTCCCAAACAGGTTTTAGTCACATCGCACCTGAATTTGAACAGATATTCACATATTTTCTTCATGTATTGTAGAATAAACCAGTCATAAAAATGAATTCAGGCTTGTCCATTTGAACTTGAAGGTGGTAAGTAAAGATTTTAAGAGCAAGGAAGGAGCTTTCTCTCCCCAGCTTTTTGGGTCTTCTCCTTGTAAAGAGGAAACAGACACTTTTCAGCAATCCAGCCAGCCGTGACACTGTATGAAAAACAAAAAAAACTAACAAATAATATAAATTTTAGGATAAATTATTATTGGTCAACCTGGCACATGTTTATCCGCGTATTTGTGAATATGTTACTATCTTAAATAACTGTATAAACAGCCACTTAGTTAAGTTTGAGCTGTGCACAGCATATATGGCAGCGATGTAGAATATAGAACAGAACATCGGGGGGACAGCAGAAAACTCGCTGGTCTACAACACATGAATAAACTTCTTTTGGTTCCGAAAGCTGTTCTTTCCCTGTTCCTGGAGCCTTAGCCAAGGATCTCTGCAGTCCACAACACTTCAAAGGGGAAATCAATATATTTTAAGTAACCTGAAGATATTTTAATGCCAAGCCATGGAGGAGAGAGAAGCTGGCAGCCAGTATTTTCGAGGGACTTGGCATCTGAGCTGGTTATCATGGCATTTTTGCTGATCAGTAAACACAGCGTAATTTGTGTCATAGAGATGATTTGCAATTAAAAACTTATTAACAAAATGCAATGATAACAAGAGGGATAAAATGCCAAGATGTGGAATTGCTTAATTATGTGAAATAGTTCTACCAAACCCGGGGCTCCACGGAACATTTTTTCCTCTCTCTAATGAACAATCAGTTCTGGCTGAATTCTAATTAGCCTCAATAACATTGATCCCACTCCAGTATCAGCGGCGGAAAATGCAAACGGAATGTTTCCATCAAACAACTGCCTTCAGGTACAGCCGTGCTGGGCAGATCGCACGGCAAGCTGCAGAACGTTGGTGTCCCAGGGAAGCATCAAAGATGCCTGGGAGTTATCTTCAGAGGACAGGAGGGCACCTGCGATACGCAGAGTGATCTCGTGTCACATCCAGCGAGTTGCCCAATCTACCCCATTTCAAGCAGATTATGGCTGTGAGCTTATCCAGACCTGTTTTTAAAGCCTATTTGATCCTGAAATAGGACTGAAGAATCTAACAAGAAGAGGCTTGCAGGAGATTTTCTTGTTTAATCAGCATTGGAAATGCAAGAATTGGAACCTCGAGAACAGACCCCCTTCAGCACCTTCCTTTTGCCAAGATTACAAAGTACTGAAGTACATGAAAATGAGAAGATGACAGCTCTTCTAATCTGCCAAGCTGAACCGCTCCCCATCCCCAGTAATGAACGAGCAAATCAAAGTACGACTCCTGAGAAAGTTCTGGTGATTTTTGTGTTACAGATGCCAGATGCCTCATCCCCTGTGTCACGTCTCTTCTTTGCTCAGGGAGATGAGTCTCGTTATTTCTGCTGATTCCCTTTGCTTTGGCGTTTGCAGCAGCTGCATCACCCTCAGCCACCCTTGGCTCCTGTCCCACCCCCCGTCCCCTCCTTGGCACTGGGGACTCCGTGGTCAAGCAGCACACACCCACATCATGGCCAGCCTGGGCAAAAATCAGCTGCTGCAAAGGATTTTCCTCCCTCTGAAGCCCTTGTTGAAGAGTCCCCAGATTCTCTTCATGCCTTTCTTGGAAAGCAAAAGCCTCTCCCCACCCCATTCTGATGTCTTCCTCGTGTCTCCTGATGTCTTCCTAGTGACTCTCTAAGAGGAAAGTAAACGAAATGTTGTATTAAGTAGCAGTGGAGATCTGCAATGTAGGTTGCAAGCATGAGAGAAGCAAGAGCTAATGCGTATGCTTCCAGGGAGTTCCAGCTCTGCTTTATTCCTGGGAGTAGGACGGAATTTAAGAAGTATTTCAACCGACAGAGTTCCATATACCCATCTGCAAAATGCGTGTGATTGATTGTTGGTGATGTCCACAGCAATGAGGATGGAGGGTTTAGCATTGAACATCCTCAGTACTGCCAGAAAGTTTTAATTCTGCAGGAACAAATCCGTTATGGCGACCATCTGAAATGGGGCAGATGAAGCCTCTACACGCAAGAATACTCGCAGAAAGCGTCTTTCCCACCTTATTGGGGTGGTCATCAGAGATATTAAATTTTAAACCGAGACAAAATCAGATCCCATCCCTTTAACCAAATTCTTTCAGTCTCCAGAAACAGCATGAGTCGCTCCCTGATACTTCAAGCACTTGAACTGGAACAAAGCACTCTCTCTTGATCTGCTTTCTCCCACTCCTCCTTGCCAGCCTCTGCTTTTTTTAGTGCATTAACCCCATGTAGATTTGCTCCTTTACGTGTCCCAGCAGCGAAGAGAAATGAGACACATGCTAAAAGAGGAATAAAATCCAATTTAAGCAAAAGCCTGTGAGAGGGCTGGGTTTCTTTGTATTAAAAAAAAAAAAAAGAAAAAAAGCCGGGGGGAAAAGAAGGGAAAAAACCCCAATCCCTATAATAAGGTACTGTGGGTCAGACCACATGGTAAGTGCTGGAAGTCCCCACAATATGTGAAGCCTTTCCACAGAGATGGAAAATAGCTGTTTGTGTTTAATGTCAAGCAGTCGGCCGTGCCCGCTGCAGAATACCGGCTTTGTTCTCCCCCATGCCGAACTGGCTCACTCCAGCTCTCAAGTATGTTACCAGTGAATATTTTTAGTTATGTAACCATACTAATGTAAAATAATTCTTTTCAAGGCCATTTCTGGTGTTCAGACAGAAGCACAAGATCAAGTCATGCCATTTCAAAGCCATGTTTTGGTTTGGAACAGTTACTGGAAAAGGGCTCCCGGGGCAGTTTCTCTTGTCCCGGAGGCTGGAGGAGACACGGACCCATCTATCGGTGCCATTGGCATCACACCACGAATTCTGCACAAGAGCTGTAAGGATCTTGCTCCAGGTTCTTTACCTGAGCAAACAAGCAAAGCCAATGCCAGATGTCCCTCAGCTCTGACAGCAGCTCAGCTCAGAGCCAGGATTTCTTCCTGCAGGGACTGCTCATGATCTCAGTTTCCTTCCACGTCGAGGATGATTTACTGGGACGGGTCAGTGCTCATTTCTCTGCATATCATTTGCAGAGGCTTTCAGACTTCAGACATAAACTCCTTCCTATTGCTTTGGCATTTCAATCCCATGTGCAATTTTCTTCCTTTCTGGGTTTTGTCCAAAACTCATAAATTAACGTGCGTTAGCACCTAATCTGTGTACATCTTCTACAGCCTATTCACACTCTTGATTACCTCACCTTATCCGCCGCACAGCTCATCTCCCTTTCCAAAACGTCTTGCTTTCCATGAGGCAAGCACTTTCTCATTTTTCCTGGTTTTAAGGCTCAGGAGGCCTTTGTTGTTCTTCATTTTGCTTTTGACAGTAACACATAAGAAAAATAGAAGAGGTCGATATTTTTCAGAGGACCTCAAATTTCTTTCATACTTGGAACCGTGGTAGTAGCTCAGTCCCCTCCTCATATCTAAATCTATATCTGTGTCTACATCTAAATCTAAATCTATATCTGTGTCTATATCTATCTATATATCTATCTATATATCTGTGTCTATATCTATATCTATATCTATATCTATATCTATATCTATATCTATATCTATCTCTATATCTGTTTATCTATATCTCTATATCTATCTCTCTATCTCTATCTCTATACCTCTATCTCTATATCTAGATATCTCGCTGCACACCCGTGTCTGTGAGTGCAGGTCTTTGGGTGTATACATTTGCATAATAAAAGGCACAGACGTGATAGCGATAAATTAAATGCCTGATTCAGATGCTCCTCACACCCCTTTATTGCTTTGCTGCCCCAGTCCCCAGGGCACTGGTGGGTACGGTGCCCTGCTCTCAGCTTCAGGCTTTCCCTGGGAAGCAAAGGACACCCAGACCCTGCCCCAGATGAGGTTTCTGTGTCCAGCTCCTTTCCCAGGACACTTGATGGAGCATCCTCCTGGGATCAGTTCTACTGAGGCAACAGGAGAACGTGCTGAAGTCCACAAGCCGTGCAGCTGGGTTGGAGGAAACATCAGTTCAGTCAAGAACATGGCAAAATACACATCCTTTCACTTCATATTTTAAAACACTGTGTATGCATCTATAAATGTGTATTCATCAGCACAATAACTGCACGTGTGTGACACCTTTGGTGGGATATTGAAATGAAAAAGGAAACAGGGAGCTCAGTGAATCAAACTAAAGTGAAAACAAAGGTTAAATGGCAAGGAGGAACACGAGTAAACCTTTCCTCCTGGCGAGTTTTCACGCGTCTCCCGATGGATTTAAAAGTCAGTTTGATTCCTGTGAACTCACACGTCAGTGGTGAAATGAATGGCCACGTAGCCCACTTGCCCAGGCAATTATTGAGCCAATTATTCAGAAAGTCAGCAGCTTTTCATTTTTCATATTTAAAAATTAAAAAAGCATGCAAGCAGTGACTTCTGTTCAAATCAATTATTCAGATCTATTGACTTACAAAGTCAATAAGTATTCTACAGCGGCAATTTATGATGCAGAAAACCAGAGCAATTCCCTGCTGTTGACATTGGCTCTGGATGAAAACTACCAAGTACGAGGCAGCCATGAACACTGGTTTGAATACAGGCTCTGAAGTTTCTGCACTGCTGTAGGTGACACCTTATCCTTGCTCGCAGTAAGTACTTGCATTAGCACAGCTCCCTTTGGAAAATTATACAGAGCAGAAACCTTTTTCAGTGGTCCTACTTATGGAAAAGCTGTAACTGTCTGCTGTGGCATCTTGGAAGCCCTTCAATACCTGCTCACCCAATCATAGAATCATAGAATTGTAGAATCATAGAATGGCTTGGGTTGGAAGGGACCTCAAAGATCATCTCATTCCAGCCCCCTGCCATGGCAGGGACACTTCCCCTAGACCAGGTTGCTCAAGGTCCCGTCCAACCTGGCCTTGAACACCTCCAGGGATGGAGCATCCACAGCCCCCCTGGGCAACCTGTGCCAGTGTCTCACCACCCTCAGAGTAAAGAATTTCCTTCTAATTTCCAATCTAAATCTCCCCTCTACCAGTTTAAAGCCATTACCCCTTGCCCTATCACTACAGGCCTTTGTAAAAAGTCCCTCCCCAGCTTTCTCAATCAGGATGCAGCCACGGTGCCATGGGATGGTGACCACCACCCAGAACCACAGGAACACATCAATGCCCTGGCTCAGCACTGAGATCAGGGTTTCATACCCACCTCTGCTTCTGGACAAGCAGCTGTCCAGAAGCATCAAGTTCTTTCGATGACCTCTGATTTCATTTTAGCAAAGCAGAACAGAACATTTCTCAGGCTTGACAATACTTTTTAAAATGTTATTTTGAGGTCTTCCCTCAAAGCCCACAGCAGAAATTTTGCCAGGAGAACATTTCAGAGGAAAACTGTTAAGAGAGCAGAGACCCAGCGACATCATGTCTTGCGGTCGCCTGTCCCCTCTTCTCTTTGCCTGATGCTATATGGCAAAACACTGCTTTTCTTTCTGTGCTTTTCCTCCTTCTGCTCATTTCTAAAGGGCCGTGATGGACCCTTCGCTAATGGTAGCAAATAAAAGACTGACCAGTGCATGCTGTATTTTTCTCCCGGGCTGCTGTTTTCATTGAGCACTTGTGAGATACAAAAATAAACCAATAATGAGACTGAAAATCAATGACAGCAAAGCCATTAAAGACACAAGGTTGTGAGGAGGGCAGAAGTTAAGTTTCAAAAGTATGTGGTGCTGCTGTAAGAGCACACCAGTCTCGCCAGACCAGTGAGTCACATCCTTCCATGCTGAAGTCCACAGACATTCACTTGAAAAGATTTTAAGAGGCCAAATTTTCAGGTGGCAGATGAGAAACAGGCACCAAAGCTTCCCCAGATTGGGCATCAGGATGTTCTCACTCAATCCCCTCTGCCAGGTGAAACCCAGGGACCCTCTGGATGGGCGCTGAGCAGCAGCAGCAGCTCCTCCACAGGAAGCTTTGATTTCCCCTCCATCACCTCAAAGGTGGGACACTCAGTGTGACACAGGGGTCTCGGACGAGGGGAGACTGCACCCTGGCTGAGGTCCTACCTGAGGACATCTCCCCACCTGCTCCACACAGCAGAGCATGAAGACATCTGGCAGACAGGAGCTTGAGACCTGAGGGCGTATTTGAGGCCACAGGAGAGTCATTAATGGTATCACAGAGGTTGGTGATTTCCTAAATTACACTCATGTCACAGACTGGCAAAGGGGGTGAAGGGAAGGAACGTGCAGAACCTCCATCAGCAGTGTCTCTTTGCTCTCCTGCACGACCACGACCGTGGTTTCCAGTCCGGCCTTGCTCGGTGCCGTGATGCCATCACCGGTGTCCTCGAGCCACGGCTCTCCTGTCCCACCAGCAGTGCCAGGAGTTGGTCTCTTCTGCGGTGCCACGCGTGGTTAGATGCACATTTCAAACTCCCCAAGGGATGTGGGAAAATAAGGTGGACACATTCCTGGATGTATTCTTTCCCCAAGGAATTGTGACATAATTGCTTACAAGCATTTGCTTGTCCAGTGAGTGAAGTAATTAACTACCAAACGAATCGTATTAGGCAGCACACGGTCAATTACCCACCAGTTTAGAAGAAAAGTAGTTCTGTGCTGCAGCAGGCTAATTAAAATTTTCCCTAGTTTTCTTCCCAGATACTTAGATCACAGTTAAACAGCCTCATTAGCTAATTAGAATCAGAACCAGAAGTCTGAGATATCCAAAATAAATACCGCTTCTCTAGCAAAATTAGGTGAGGAAACCCAACAAAACGTGGCTTTGGAAATGATTGATGTCACACCAGATTGAAAGCACGGCCTGCAGCGCGGGTTTTCTGACACAGCCACGCGGCACGGGCCAAAGGTATGGAAAGTCACAGGTAGTCTGCAGCCACGGGCTGATGGAGTCCGAGTAGCCGATGGGTTTGCCCTCTGTGCTTTGAGTTCTGGCTTTCACAAGACAGCCGATAAAACACGGAGCACACGAAATCCCTCGCGCTCGGCGGTGAGGTTTTAAACCTGCCAGTCGTTTCTCAGCAGCCCCTTTTGAACGGGAAGCTTTGCTGTGCCGAGCAGGTCTCCCCGCAGCGTGTGCGACGCCTCACACCTCCGGAACACCCAGAGCCACTTGGTTTTCATGAGGTTTGAAGCAAGAAGCGAGGAGAACTTGACAGCAGGCTGTTAATGCTTGGCTTGCCGAAAGGTCGTATTCAGTGTGATACCACCAGCTTTGGAGACACTTGTCGTCTTTAGCATCGCCCACGGAAAGAACCCTAAATTTAAATGCCAAGTGGTTCTTACAAGGATGTTACCAATTCTGACTCCCACTCTGACACAATTTAAGGCAGGCTAATGCTGAGTTTCCTAATTTCAAGCGAAAACTTTGCCTGGTTCCTCCTGCTAACGTATTGCTTCTCTCCCCGAGCGTGTGCGAGCAGCTTTGACGCTCAGAGAACGAGTGGTTCCCTACCATGGGTCTCACACTGAAATATTTGCAGTTTGAGAGCTGTCTCTGCTTTCAGGTCAGTCAAGAGCACAGCAAAGTACACATCCTTTCACTTCATATTTTCAAATACAAACCGTGTGCTCATACAAAGTGTTCTGCACATCAGAATATCGTAAAGCATTAAAGAATAAACTGATCATTAAACCAGGTTGCACATGGGAGCCTGGAGAACCTGGTGAATACATGGTCTCCTCTGAGGCCACGGAGCCCATTCCCCAGGGCTTTGCTATGAGTCTCCCAGCAAAGCCCTGAGATGTTAATCAGGATTTTGCAGCAGGTTTTTAGTGTGTTTGGTGGGGTAGAGCCCGGCTCAGCGGCTCCAGGCACCGCTGAAGTACCAGTAATAAGTCACTGTCCTCGTGACCGTGGGGTGAACTCTGCAGGGATGATTTAATCAGGTTCAGCTCTCTGCAGCAGCCGGCTCTCTCCTGCTCCTCATCCTCGCAGGATTTTTTCACTTGTTCAGGCAAAGGCGGCCAATTTGCCAGGTTCCTGGAGGCCGGCTGCAAGAGGTTTGCAAAGGTGAGAACACAACGAGTCCTCCCTGCTTGCTGCTGGCCATCAGCCTGGTTCTTGGCCATCCTGGTGCCCTTGGTGTGGAGCTGTTGATCCTGGTGATTTCTGAGCTGGGAGCCTCTGGAGCCCTTCCAGTAATGAGCTCAATTCTTCCTACTAATGACCCATGCCTTATTAGTAAACAGCTCCGAGCTGCTGGAGGATGCAGGCTGCGTAACTCAGGCAATGTCACCTCCAAGAAGTGACAGAGGCGCTGCTCACATCACATGTGGGTATTCCTGTTCTAATTCCTAAAGGCAGCTAAGTATTATTCAAGTGTATGTTTTAATGAGAAAAAATGCTCGTGCTCACAATCACCCTGTTCAATAGGGACGCCGAAGAGCAACCAAGCTGGTGAGGGGTCTGGAGAACATGTCTTATGAGGAGCAGCTGAGGGAACTGGGACTGTTTAGTCTAGAGAGGAGAAGGCTGAGGGGAGACCTTGTTGCTCTCTACAACTACCTGAAAGGAGGTTGTAGAGAGGTGGGCGTTGGTCTCTTCTCACAAGGAACAAGTGATAGGACAAGAGGAAATGGCCTCAAGTTGCACCAGGGGATGTTCAGGGTATTAGGAACAATTTCTTTACTGAAAGAGTGGTCAGGCACTGGAACAGGCTGCCCAGGGCAGTGGTGGAGTCACCATCCCTGGAGAGGTTAAAAAAACATGTAGACGTGGCACTTCAGGACATGGTCTAGTTGTTAGGTTTGATGGTTGGACTTGGTGATCTTAGAGGTCTTTTCCAATCTTAATGATTCTATGACTCTTTGACACAGGGAGCACAGCTTAGCACTGCTGTCGGTATTTTCTCATACCGTTCCTCTTTGATATTTCCTTTCCAACCTGCACAAACCAGTCAGTTAATGGGAAAGAACAGCGAAAATCACAACTGACTGGGAAATTCCCAGCACAGCGCATTCACAGGCGCACCATCATCTCACACATCCCCTTGGCAGACAGACAGATATTTTTCAGCACAGCTTTCATGCGTCTATTTACTGTAATTAGTGACTACGTGTATTTCTGGCTGTATGTGAAAGTAGGAATTAAGATGTAATCCCCAAAGAAAGAGAAGTCAGTTATTCTGAGACCAGCGAATTCTCTACCTCTCACGCTGCTCCGTGCTTGGGTTTATCTGATCCTGTCTCTCACACAGCGTCTTCTGTTGCAGAAAACGTCGTGCAGAGCTGGGACCGAGCACGGTGTGTTTGGGTCTGAGACCTGGATCCAGCAGCCATTCCTTTCAGTTGGCCCTTAATGTACTTGGTTGCTTCTCCCGGTGCAACGCTGCATGTTCTGCCCTCCGCCAGCAAACTCCAGATTTGCAATAGGTGTAAGTGCCTCTCTACCTTCCCAGCCCTGAAGAACTACTTGCTTTGCAGGACTGAGTAAATAACCCAGATTTTGTTCAATTCTACAGGCCGTGGGTCAAAATGTCAGGCTGCTGCAGAAGTACAATTGCCTCTTTGTTTTGCTTTAGCAACTGCTAAAATAAAATCTAACCACTAAAACATATAAATGACCTTAACTGATCTTCTAGAAATCTGCTAATCCCTTAATCTGATGAAGCATTTTGACCTCTGAGCATTGGATGGATTAGCGCCTTGGCTGCATTTGCAACAATTACTCCTCAAAGTCTCACAGACAGCAAAATGGCAAGTGTAGTTTAGACTATTTTTTGTCTAGTAAAAGAAGCCACCACATTTTTTATTTTTTTTTTTTCCGGAGGTAACAACTAATTATCCCAGATTTTCTTTTCAATTCATTTTGCATTGCGTGTTACTGCCTGCTCGGCCACTTCCCAGGTAGTTTGAAATGCAAAAATAGTAACGACATTGTTTCGAGTTCTCCATTTTTAAAAATTGGTTAAAAAAAATATTGCACTTATTCATGGCTTCCCTCTTTTCACTTACAGCAAGGAGACAACATTTTTATTCCCTGGCAAATAGCGCTGGATATTACTGGATTTTAAATTATCTTTTCCTAATAGAGGGAGCTTGTTTTTATCAACAGCTGGTAGGACGTCAGTAGCAGGACATTTTTTCAAGGCTTTTGTTAATTTTTTACCAACTTTGGCCAATGAAAATGCTATTGATTTGGATACCTGTACGACAGGAAATACAAAGCATTTGTAACATCTCACTTGCCAGATTGCATTAGGAGATAAATCCAGTAATAATTATATTCAGTAGGTTTTGGCGTAGCCTAGAGAAACTGAAGTCTACAGTTCAAAAATGGGGTTAATTTATATTCTTCTTTTTTAAAAAGGCCTAAAGGGTACATCCCTAAGGGAGAGAGGACACCCCCAGGCAGCTAGTGGCAGGCACCACCAGCAGCCTTCTCATCAGGAAGAATTTGTGGAAGATGGTGAGCACCAAGCTGTGCAAAATAATGCTGTTTATCCAGAAGATCCTGTTGTTTTATCCCCCTCACCATTCTCTTACTGCAGGTGGTGGGACACTGGGGCAGGTTGCCCAGGGAGGCGGTGGAGGCCCCATCCCTGGAGTCATTCAAGGTCAGGCTTGATGGGGCTCTGAGAAAGCTGAGCTAGTTGCAGATGTCCCTGCTTATTGTAGGGGGGTTGGACTAGATGGCCTTTGGAGGTCCGTTCCAAGTCAACACATTCTATGATTCTGTGATTCTATGTAAAGTGAATCTGTATTAGGTGCATATTTGAACAAAAATAATTTCTGTGACTTTCAGTTGGCTGAAGTGGATATTCCAGGCTTGGGAGCGTGGTGCACCTTCTGCTCATGGGGCGTTTGCCAACAGCTTCCCTGACCACAGTGCTGCGGCACGAGCGGATCCAGCCGCCTGTGTCAGACTTGCAAGGATCCCTTGCAGGTCTCTGCAAACAAATTATTATTGCAACACGTCAGCTGCCACGGACTTGTGATGGATTTGCAGCGCGACTTCAGGCACGGCATTTCACTGCACCGTGCCCCGGCTGCCCCCATCAAAAACGTGATCCCGACGCTTATAAGTCACTTTGCCACCTCCTAAGAAAAAAAATAAACCGTTCAAAAATTCGGGCGTTCTCAATTCTAACCCACAGTGACTGCCGGGTCTGGCAGCAGTCCTCCTGCAGCTCTGTGGTATGAAGGTACCAACGCAAACTCGGCTCCTTCCCTCCCGTCCTGCTCCTCGTTATCTCACTATTCTCCACTAATCAGCTAGAAGCTACAGTTGCCATCCTGAATAGCGAGAGTGAGCCGGGGCTCACGGTACCATTGCTGTCCACAAGCCACAATGGTAAGAACGAGGTTTGTAATCTCTGTCTCCACAACCCAGCTCCAGTAGTTAGAGGAATGCACGGAGGGACAGTAAGCGAGGGCATCTGGCCATGTGTAACAAACAAACGAGGCACAGCAAATATTTTGACATAGCTCAAATTTCTGCAGTTGTGCTGGTCCTGCTGAAAGCCGCAGAACAAGCTCTGGCCAGTACTTTTAGTTGATTCTTTTTTACGTCATTTATAACATCTTTAGACTGGACCTCAGAGGAAATACTTTTCACTTGCCGTTGTCACGTCGATGATGCCTAGGCACGTTCAGAGACCGCAGCCACCTCCACAAATTAATTCATTGCTCCTACGGCTGTAAGGCTTCCTCATGGGGAATAACAAGAGTGACCTGCAGAAAGAAGATCTGGTTGATTACAGCTTGATTTCTTTATTAGTCTTTGGAGCATTAAATACACAGCTCCAACAAAAGGAAGGTTCACGAAGCCCCAGACTGTTAGATAAAAGCTCACAGAGGGGCCTTTGGGTTATTTTGGTGTGATGCTCATCCTGTGTTCAGTTAAAAGCACCTTTTTATTCCAGTCTGATACAACACACACAACATCTGGCCTTGCTCGGATGCCTGCTTGCTCGCAAAGCGATTTTTTGCAGAAGCAGAAACATTTGTTTTGAAGCAGGCAAATTTCTGTGGTCACAGAAGTCATCTGCCTATGGATTGTGGGTCTTGTAATGGAAATCGCACTGCTCTGCACCACTGCCTGAGCAGTGGAGAAATTTAAGTAAAATCAGAGTTCTTTCACATTCTCTTTGTGGGGGCCTGAAGGTTCCTTGAACCATCTGGGCAAAATTATTCTCCAATATCATAGTTAGCACAGGGGGTAATCTTGGAGCCTATGCTGTTTGAAATGAGCAGAGATACCAAAGTCATCCAGTTAGGAAAGTGCAGGTAATGCAAGCACATGGGGATTTTGGAAGGCTGGTTCTTCCCAACGTGGGCTGCTCACCCAGCACACCAGCGTGCGAGGAGCAACCTGTCATCCAGCTGCGACACTGAAGCAGTTTCTATTCTCAGTCATACGCTTTTCAGCACATAAAGACTAATATCAATCCCACCTGACACGACTGATTACCCCTAAAGACATGTCATCTATCATCCTACAAGGATTCTGAAAAATCCCAAGGTGCTCTAAGTTTAGTCCTCCCAGGTGCTTTCCATCCCTTCCTAGGCACAGATGCTTCTGTGAAGATGTGAAGCTTGTCCTCACCTGGGCTGGGTCTGCCAGCCTCTCTCCTAGGAAGGTCAAGAGATAATCCCCTCTGTTCTTCATCTTTCTTGAGGAAGCTCCTGGAGAAGGCTTGCCAACACCTGCCTGCCCTCCCAACCAAATCCATCCAGTCCTGCTGAAGATAGTGTGAACATCTTCAACAGGGCAAACCTCACTGTGTTATCTAGATTTAGGGCTTTATATCACAATCACAGCACAGGCTGCTGGGAGCTCAAACAGCTATAGGACATGAAAAGGTGAACCCTGATCTTCTGGCAGAACTCAACAGTGCAGATGGTTTTTCAGATTTCCTGCTGGAGAAAAAAAAGAAAAAGTTGGCTAAATTTTAATATAATTTGTATTGCAAGCACTTGAACAATAACATAAACAGACAAAAGACATCTTGAGTAGACACTCCGTAAGGAACACAAGAGCAGAGAAAACTTCTTTAGTCATGACTGACTCACTAGTGTTTTGCAGGTAAATCTCAGGTCATAAAATGAAAGTATGAGCTTTATTGTCAAACCTCTGCACATGGTAGTTATTATATTTCAGGTTTTCCATGTCACTCAGGGCCGAGGAGGACAAGAAATCTTGTTGCTGTTCTCTGAAAACCCAAAGTCCCCAAATTCATTATTGCAGTCAACAGCTCTCCTTCGAGCACTGTGCACCATCATTCATTTCTCCAGTCCCCGCCTGGATTTAGTTAATGAAAGTAAAACTTTTAGAAAATACCTTTCAAAATCAAAGAAACTGTTGAAGATGGTATTTAATTTTATTGCAAGCAGTGTCCTCTATTTGTTAAATTGAAAAGTATTTTCACCTGATACTTTGGAAATGAAGTCATGACCTTTAATAACTCCATTTAGTATAAAGGAATAAATAGAGCTAGAAGTGGATTGAAAGTCTCTCCAAGTGCTAACCAGAGTATATCCTATATATCTTGTAGTCATTAATAGCTGATGAATTCAGCTAATAATGTCAGGGGACATCGTCAAGGTTGATGGACCCACAACTTGTCCTTATTTTGTCAGTGCTTCCACAGATGAGGTCTCTCTTAGGGAAAGCAATTGCCCCACAGGGTGGGATTGGTTAATAGGGGACTTCTTCAAAAGGGTTTGGATGGATGGGCAGTGGTAGATGGATGTAATGGGATTTTTTCCTTTTCTTTTAAAAGCACAAATTGTGATTCACCCTCATTTTCCGGTTATTTGCCAGTATTTAGCGACAACAAATATTAGCAAGGGTCTTTACGGCTCCCCGTGGTGTCATGGACAGCAGAGTAGGGAAAACATCTCCAAAATTTTACCAATTTGCTGCCTGGTCTTCACTTTCTTAATCTTGTCATCTGGGGCTTTTTGGACTCCTTTTCAAGAACTACAGACAAGTTTCCCTGTTCCTGCAGCACATCAGCTTCCACTGACCCGGACAATATTGGCTGTGCAGGTTAAGTTCAAATTAGTCACATTTCTTCATTTGAGATGTTGTTTTAGCTGAAGCGGTTTGGCATCCAGATAACCGGGCTCGGCGAGGAGCGCTGGGGGCAGTGCCGTGTAAAGGGCTGTGCACACACGTGTGGTGATGGCTGAGATCTCATCCCCATCCAACAGATTGCCTGCAACGTTCATTAGATGAATTATTGCCTGGCACCACCTTGGTATCTCCACAAGGATGAACGCGACCGCTGGCGTACGGATGCCGCAGGGCTGAAACTCCCGGTGACACCAGCGCAGCCGTTTTGTTTCCATCCCTGGATGCCGCCCTTCTCCACTGCATAAGTATGGAGAAACAAAAAGATGTTGGACATGTTTATGTGTTTTTCATATTACTCTGTGCAAGATACGGTCTTACTTTATCTGGAGGAGGCTTGACCTTGATCTTCCCAATGAAATAAAAAAGCTTGGTAAAGTCAGGAGGAAAAAATGTATTTGCGGGGTTACTGGAGAATGCTAAAGATGGAAATAAAAGCTGGAGCACAAAGAACGTAGGCTGTCAGCATGAAAACTGTGCTGCTCTTTGCTGCCTTCTGATTAACAACAGTGCGGTGAAGAAAAGCAGACGCGAGAAAAATATGGAAGTACTTTTATTCCATTCCAGAGTTTCAAATATCCATTATTTTGCTGTTATGTGGTCATAGAATCACAGAATGTTTTGGGTTGGAAGGGACCTTTAAAGCTCATCTAGTGCAACCCCCCCTGCAGGGAGCAGGGACATCTGCAACTGGAGCAGGTTGCTCAGAGCCCCGGCCAACCTCACCTGCAATGGTGCCAGGGATGGGGAAAATGATAATGTCACCTAGAATATGGTCATGTAGGGAAAAAAAAACCAAACAGCTATGGACACCAAAATACATGGCAATGTTGTCCTTACAAAGTGAAGATTTTTTCATGTTTTGCCTATGAGAGGGCTCCGTCTTTATGGATTTACATTTTGTGGCACCTGCTAAACTACGAATATATAATGAAGTGAACTTTTATCAATCAGTAAGCATTAAATACAATGTTTTGAACTGGCAACGGTTAAACATCATTATACAACATCCACGTTAATTTAAATCACAGAGGCCAGATTCTCATCTCGATGCCAGTATCAACTCAAAGTCAATCCATTATTATAGTGGAGAATTACTTTAGACTTACATGAGCACAGCTGAGATTAAAACCTGGCCCCTGGTTTTCAAGCTCTAATGAAGTTCAATTGTGTGGAGTACTTGAAAGATATTTTTGGGCTTTTTTTTTGGTCTGTAGTGTGTACAATCAGGAACATTGGTTATTTAAAAGATAAAAAAGCTAAACACAAAACCTGAACATATGTAGATGTTTAGGCCACTGGGAATAAAATCCTCCCATTAAAATACAAATAAATGCAGAATATCCCCTCCCTTAATTAATTGGTTGAATAAACAGTGAGACTAGGTGAAATACTTGTATAATTATTTAACACAGAGAAAAATCAAGAAGGTTGACTGAATAACAATTCCTCAATTAACACACAATGAAGAACATTTGAGTTTTAATTAATCCTTATTGGCACTGCAGTAACTTCCACCGAGAATCTATTCCGACTCATTTCACGGGCAGGCGCTTCAAGTTTAGGTAATTTTAACATTTGGTGTCCAATATAAATCTACTTATTAAAGCTGATAGAAATACACGAGATTCAAATCAGACACACAGGGCAAGTACACGTTGGGAGTTAATTTCTCCACACAGAGCGTTGCTGCTGTTGACAGAACATGGAACACTTCATTTCCTTGCCCTGCTGATGCTAAATGGTTTGATTTTCTATTATTATTATTGTTGTTATTATTTTTAGAGTTAAATCCTTTCTTGTAAATGGTCAGGCATAGACAAACTGATCTAGGCTGAGCTGGTAGGTGGGACTAACAGCCCAGGCAGGGACCAACGTTGAGGTTGGCCACCCACGCTCTGCTCCAAGGGTGAAGGATGAGCAGAGGAGCGGGGGTACGACGCAGGCACACCTGAAATGTTGGTCCTTGCTGTGGCAGTGAGGGCCACACTGGGCTCCTCTGCTCCCGCCGACACCCCGCAGCTGCAGCAGCCAGCTCCTCCCAAAATTCACCTAAAATTTAATACACTTAGCTAATAGAAGTTTATTTAAAAGTCATCTATATATATTAGATGGAGTTCTCTATTTTATCAAAGGCATATAACTTTCTATGGCATTCTTCAGAATTGCCCGGAACACCTATGGCTCCGTAGCTCGCAGCTCTGGACCTCTCTGACTCGGGAGCCCATGAAAAGGAACGAAAGATAGCAGAACTATTTTCAGCGGTCCTAAATTCACAACAAAAAGGTCCATGCTTCTGCCAGGAAAAAAAAAAAGACAGATCTAAACCCAGGGTTTTCCACCGAGCTCTGTAAGGCCCATTCTGTCATCCAAAGCCTATCCAGCAGCCCAACACAAGGGAGCAAGCCTGCTTTCAAAAGGGCAGGAAATAAACAATTGTCATTTCTGCGTTTTTGTTGATACAAACAAGAGTACTCTACTGGAACAAATATTTAGACACGCTTAATTACAACACTCAGTTTTACAGGTAAGCCTGGATAACACATATTTTTAAAGACCGTGCAAAAAAAAAAATAAAATAACTCAATAACTAAACGTTGCTTTTATGAAAAACACCTGCAGCGCTTTTGCTGTTGTGCTGTTTCAATCCTCACGCAGATTTGTGAGTCGTATGTTATGAAGCTAATAAAACAGCTTCTTGTCCTTCAGTGACACAACAGACTTTTAAAAATTTTAAGATCTGGTCTTTCATAACCTTAATTTCTCTTTCTTGCACAACAGAAGTATTTATGTTTGGATTTATAGCTATCTCACAGAATTTCTTTTTATGTTCTATATTGGATAAGCAAAGGGAAACCTCACTGTGATGTATTGCACTGCTGATCTGATCTAGAGACAGGATCATGGTGGTGGTGGACACGGATGGGAAAGTCTGGAGATCTCTTTATCTCCTTAAAACACAGCAAGGGGAGCCCGGTCTCTGTCTTGACACATAGAGAATTCTCTTTTTTTGTGGGTCCGATGTTACATTATTTCCACAGGTTCACTTAGGGCTAAGACAGGCTCAAAATAATTCCATAACATGAAATCGAACACCACACTGATTTCATACAGGAAAGCAGGACGGTCAACAGAAGAGCAGAGAAAGCCTTCAGAGAAGCTGCGGAGAACAGACTTTCCCCAAACCAAACCACGCTTGGAAGGGAGCCCATTTAGAAATGAAAATCTCTCATTTATTTAGATCATGCATCCCACTTACCCCACTTCAAACCCTTTAAGGAGAGAAGCTGGTGAGTTTATCCAGGGGTCTGGTCCCCTTTCAGTGAGCAGAATCAGTCTCCTTGACCTGGCTGCCAGCCCGGGAGTGCACGGTGCTTGTGCGCAGAACTTGTAGAGTGGAGCAGAGCCACCGTGCTCCCTTCTTGTGTCTCTGGGGCTTCACTAACATGGGGCATTCACAGGAGCTTGCCATGAGGTGGGAGGGGAAGACTCCATTTTCATGTCAATTTTTTATCCAGGACAAGGCAAAAACTTGTAGGTAGCTTTGACCTGACCTCTTGGTTGGATTCTACTTGAGATACATGAGAGCAGGGGGAGGGGAAATGGAGAGAACCAGCAGCAGTCAACAAGGAGCCAGCGACGAAGCCCTTGGGCAAAACCATGTCTCTCGATTCAAGGCCCTCACTCCTCGCCATCGGGATATATATTGCTTCAGTTCCAAGGAAATTAATGTGTGTTTTCACACTGGTCAGAGGAATTACCTGTTGCAATAGCCCTTTCAGAGCCAGCCCGATGTTCGGTCACAAAAGCCGTCTTTGGAAAAGTCTTTCCATGGCCAGAGCCGGCCTTACCATTGCGGTGCTGAGGGCCACGCTGGCTCCCAGCCCTGCTCCTGCCTTCTTGGGAGAGCCTGGGGCTGGATGTGTTCAGTGGAAGCCACCAAACCAGGTGGATTTCAGTTCACTTGTTCCACGCCGTGCCTGCTGTTTGCACAGCTGTGGCTCTCTGCTAAATACGAGCACTTTCTGAGGGGCTCAGCATTTTCACCTCACCCTTTCTTTTTTTTTTTCAGGAAACCTAACGCCCAACTGGGAAAGCTGAAAATATATCTGCGTTGGGGAATGGAAATGTCTGAATCGAATCACTCCTTCAAAAAAAAGGGGGCTTTCATACAAGAAATGCCGCCGCAGATTTTTTTTTTCTTTTCAGGGGCGTGTTTACATTGCAGATGAAAAAAGCCTGTCTCATAATCAAATACGAACCAGAAGAACATGGCTTCCTAGAAGGCGTGCTTGTCTAGACAGCCCATCAGCAGCCTAACCACAGAGCAGGCCCGGCGGCAGCTGCAAAGCTGTCAAAACAGCTCCTTGTAGCGTCTGTCACCGAGCCATCGCCGGAGCAAAGCCTCCTCCTTGCACAAAGACGGGGAACAGCCGTAGCACGAGGAAACTCCGCTCTGCCGCAGCCTGCGTGGACCGGCAGCACCGGCTGAGCTCACGCCTCGCAAATGCCTGTTGGTTATGGCTGGCAGCAGGACCACAAAAGCCTTCCCCCCCAAAAAAAAGCCTGAACTGGGTTCTTAGGCTTCGTTAAGAGCCCTGCAGCACTGACGTGAGAGTTGCGTGGAAGTGTTTGCAAGCAGCAGAACGTTTCAAATCCATCCTTGGCTGTAATTTAGCGAAGATTGGACATGAGGGTATTTATTGGCTTTTCTGGGTGTGTAAGTGTTTTAGGAAGGAAGGCTTGAAGAACTGCAGTGTGCTAGAAGCTAAAATCCTGTGTCCCACCACTGCATACATTGGGTCTCCCCAGTTCATGTACCTGCCTGCAACGGGGGATGCTGGAACCGCTCTGCAGCTCATGCACTGGCTAATGGCACAAGGAGGATGCGTTTTAGAAGCATGTGCTACTTAACTGATCCTTTAAGAGCTCTCTCGCAGCCCTGCTCCTCTCCATCCAGCTTTTTTTGCTTATACATATGCAAAATATCCAGAGTGATTTATTCCACACCCTTCCCTGCTTTCTCATCCTACCAAGTTCTGTGCAGATTTTTTAGCGAGCGATAGCAGCAGCCTGTGTTGAATTAGTGAGTCTGTAAGAGCCTGTTGAACTCAATTTTTTCAAATCTAATTTTTTTTCTAATCTAAAAATGTACATGCCGTGGAAGCAGGAGTGTTTCCCCGCCCCCTCCTTGGTGCCTTAATTCTGTCGGATGGCTTCATTGCAAAGTTTTACTTATCTTTAATTGCCAGCTCCTATACCAGGACGTCCCACTCCTCACACTTCATCTGGACTGTGAGGATTTCTTCATTAGTATTTTCTGTCAGTAACATAACTCTAAGAGCTGAACCCGAGCAGAGCTGCCTCAATGGCGTAACACACAACTTGGAGAACGTTAAGCGATAGATGCGTAAACACCTCGTCTAATTCTGTCTCTTGTAAAATGTCTTTGGCCATCCCATGAATGTTCAATAACAGAAACATGAGGTCAGGAATATAGAATCTGGGGGCCCTGAGAAGGGAAATAAAATCACAAAACTACCTGTAAAAAAAGAGAAAACAACCTTCTTAAATGTTAGCAGGCGAGGGATTTCGGAGCAGAGAAAGAGATCTTGGGGAGTCTCTGTCGTGTGCCCTGCACAGGTCACACAGAATGGGCTGCGGAGTAAATGGCTTTGCTTCCTACAAGCACGCAGCATTGAAGGAAGCAGTAAGGAGCAAAGAGGACGCACTGGGGATGGAAAGCAACCTGAGAAAACCTCCTCAGCTGTTCGTCCCGTTGTGGTCCTTCAGCATCCCCCGCTGGTTTGAAATGAGGTTTGGGCTGAAGGAACCTGAGGGCATGGGTGGTTGACCATGGACAACCAAGATCTGGCCAGTTATAGCAGCTGGCCCATGGCTGGCTTGGCACTGGTTCTGCACAGGTTGGGCCACCAAGCCATTGAAAACTCCATTTCACGTTATGTCACAGCTACAAAGACTTTCCAGACTTAGACAGGTTTGAGCGATGGATTATCAAGTGAATTTAGGAGCAGTTTCAGTGCGCAGAGAAGCCTCCCTTTTGCAGAGAGATTGCAGACAGCCTACAAAGAAAGCGAGAAAGTCAGACCCAGGGAGACTGGAGCTGGGAGAGAAGAAGATTAAATTCCCTTTGTACTTAGTCATGTCCACGAGGAGGGAGGGACGCTGCAGAAGTTTCAGAAATATTAAAAGAACCTGGGTCCAGGCTCAGTGGGAACCTGTCATTGCTTGCCAGCTGGGTCACGCAGGTCAGAAAGGATTTATCTCTATCTATAAACCTCCATGATAACATGAAACAGCTTGTGAGGAGGATTCCTGTTTTATTTAAGTGTGTCCTCCAGCTGCTCCTTCGCAGCAGAGCCGCATTCCTGCGAATCCTGCCTGTAAATGATGCAGCTCTTTGCGTGACCAGAAATTGTAAAGAAACCCATGTGAGGGCAGACAGGCAGTATTGAATGCACAAAATCAGCAACATATTGTATCGCCTGTTTTAAGGCAGAAAAGAGTCTGCGTCTGGAAAAAACTTTGTTTGCTCACCCAAAACTCCGATTTCAGAGGACGCAGCGATGGAGCTTGGTCCTGGCAGGGCCCAGGGCTGTGCTTTGTCATGCTCTTGTTTGGAGGTGCAGTTCACAAGCGGTTCCATTTTGTGTAAAAAGAGCCATTTCCACATTGACTCTGTGAAACCTGTTGCTTAGGTGACCGGTCACCAAGCACAAGCCACCCTGACCGAAAGCAGCAGCCCCACGCTCAGCACCTGGCACCCACTCGTATCACAGGATCGATGGCCTGTTATTCACAGCAAATAACGTGATCAGCTCCAACCAGGAGATGTGCAGAGCCAGCAACATTCTGGTGGTAGCTTGGGTTTAAGACGACAAAATATTTGCAGAAGAAACATGTGAAGGATCTGGTGTTCCACCAAAAAACTCCAGATAAAGAAATACCTGCAGCTTTACTCAAAGGTTTGTAAGTGTCTTAGCATTGCTTCTGCAGGACAGACGTGTTTATGACAGCTGCATAAATCATAGAAATATTGGAGATATTACAACACTGAATCTGAGAAATGAGAAGTTTGTCCTAGGTTTGAATGCCAACCATCGTATTTAATAACTACAATGAGCCCATTTATCTCTCTGGCTTTCCTAACGTCCGTGGCAGTGTGTGGAGAAAAGGGGGATTTTTTTTTTGCAGACTCTCAAGCTGTTGGGCAGCAGATTAAATTATCAACCCCTGTTTTTTGGCAACGTATCAGAAACGTGAGTATTTGTTCCTTATCCTTTCTCTCCCTATGGTTCACAATGCCAAGCTGAGGGCACGGCCCAGCAGCTGTCTAAGTCTGTACAGACATAAGCCCTCCCTGGTGAAGCACAACAAGAAGACATTTAGAACAGGAAGATAAGAGGGGTGGCCACATCCTTTAGTTATGCTTAATATTTCTGCACATCCGAGAAATCACGAGGAAAGAAATTGCAACCAAGTTCTGGCAACCAGCACTGCTGCTGCACCCACTTACAACATATCGTTCCATCTCCAACCTCATTTCCTTAAACCTCTTGTTCTCATTCCGCTGGTACATAGTCTATCATTCTCACCAATATGTGGAACTTCTTTCTGTGGTTTACAAACCTGAAGTTAATCAGTTTTTCTCAGCTTCCCTTACCAGCATCGTGCCCCTTAACACGGCAGTAACAGCATCCCACTCACCGCAGGGAACTGCTGCAAATATCCACAGAAACAAAACCCAGGAGCAAAGCCCTTTGGTACGTGGAACGGAATGATTCATGCCTCTTCAAGCTGAAAAATTTAAGAGGAAAATAAATTAAACACCTACTCAGAAATTAGAAGGTTTTAGGCCCTAGCAACAACAAAGCGTGCGACGCGTGGTTTGATTTTCAACAACATGTTGGGCTCCATCCCCCACGGGCACAGACCCAGAGCTGCCCCCAGCCCCAGAGGAGGGACCGGCCGTGGTGTCTCACAGGGATGCAATCCCACCTGCTCTCCTCTGGGCACTTTGCAGCGCTTGTCTTAAACCCCGCTCCTCCCCCAAGGTGAGTTCAAAGGAGCCCTGAATTTTATAATCAGAGGGGACCTCGACGTTGCATGAAACACCGAGGAACGTCAATGGAATTCCTGGCTGTGCAGCAGCATCACGTTTATCTCCAGCTGGGACACCTGGTGCACCTTCAGGCTAAACTTTGGGCAGAGGAGGTAGACTATGACGAAGGAATTGAGAAGGCTCATCTGCTGCTCTAAACCCATCCAGCCACCATCTAAAAGGTTTGCATTGGTGCCTCCTACAGTGCATGTACTCTAGGTCACACCACTGCAGGTCACACCAGCTCTCTCTGCTCTCCCTGCAGTGTCCAGGGCCTTTCACAGAGACCCACAGAAGGGTGGCAGGAGTGGGCAAACCTCTCCATGTCCTTGGGTTACCCTGGTGGACACAGGGAACCGTGAGCCAGAGTGAAGACCTAATAGCCCTTGGGTTTTCCTTCCAACAGGTTACCCAGATCTCTCTGGAATCCATGTCAGCCTTCAGCCTCCACAACGCCCTCTGGGAAGAGGCTCTGCAGTTGTAGAGCATGCTCTGAAAACATTCTTTGCTTTGCCCAAAACCACTGGCTTTTTTTGAGTTCTACAGCAAGTGCTCGTTTCATATCAGTCATCTCTGCCAGACTGATGATTTTGTGGACCACTCATTTATTCCCCATCAGTCTTCTCTCTTCAAGACTGAAAAGTCTGAACCTATTTAGGTGTTCCTTAAAAAACTATAAATAAAAATTATACAATTTCCCCTCCATAACTTCCTCCATCCCTTTTTTACTTTGAGTTTCTTATATAATCTAGGAGTATCCGAGATGCACCAGCAGCATAACCATGTTTCCTATGTTCTTTTCCTTTCCTAATTTTCCTGCTCCTCACCCTCTGCATGTTTTCTGAGCACCTCTGAGCACTGAGCTGACATTTTTGTAAAGCTAGCCGCTGTAGCCCTGGGATCTGGTCGCCCAGTGGACCTAGTCAGCCTAAAGCCCATCAGGGTATCTGCGGGTCAGACTGCTTTTCTTTCCCCTTTTACATCAACTTTCCATTTATTTCCACTGAATTTCCTCTGCCCTTTCATCACCGGGTCATTTGGCATTAGGAGGACCTTCTGCATTTATGTGCAGTCAGCTTTTCTCCTCGCTGTCCCGGTTAACTCAGTATCATCCACAAACTTTGCCATCATTTCCAGATGGGGCACGTCCTGCGCCACATGCTCACCTCGACCTTGCTGTTCAGAGAGCGGCAGCGTTGCCAGGGTTAAAGCGTGTTGCTCCACTGCTGCAGCATAATTACCTCAGCAGCAGTAAAATGCATACTCAGCAGATTTGTGCCTCTTCCCCCAATGTCATTTCATTAATTAGACCTTACGTCACCACGGTTAAAATAGTTTTGCGACCGGGCAAATGCATTGCTTTAAAAATAATGATATAAATTACATAAATTTTATGCCTTACTACACTTCTTACACCCCTGGTGATTTTGACTTCGCAGTCAGACACACCTCTTAAAACTTTACTGCGCTGCTTTGGCAACACTTGAAATCCAGTATCGATCTCGCTCTGCGTGCTCTAGATTTTTGGTGGTACCCGTTAAGGAAGGTACCACTGCTCTGGAGCGGAGGAGGTGCAGCTCTGCCACCCGCTGCCCCAGGCGAGCTCGGTCCAGGCTCCGTGCAGCCACAGCAGCATCCCTGGGAAGCAGCTGAAGCTGTTGCCAGGGTCCCCCCAGGACGGCAGGACCAACCGTCTGTTCCCTTTCCTTTACCCCTACAAACCCAGCGCTATCAGTCCCAGCAAGGCTCTTGTTCTTTTTTTTTTTTTAATTATGATTACACAACCAAGACTGAATTTACGTGTTTTATGCTAAGCCAAAATGCGATAATCACAAGCAGACCTTGGATGAAGCAGGACATCTCCTAATAGGTTAACAAAGACACTTCATTAAGGAGTAATTGAAGAGTATGGAAACATCTTTTCGCTGAATGTTTTATTCCGGCCTGAACTCTAATCAAGCTTCTAAACAACATCTCCTAATGCTTCACAATTTGCTACCGAGATCTGCGTGTGTAGAAAACACGGCACTGAAAATGTTGACATTTAAAACCCAGTTATTGTAAATATTTTCATCCCTTGCTTTTTTTTAATTTTTTTAAAGACAAGTTTATGATGTTTGTAGGGCTACTGTAACGTGTCAGGAAAATCAAAGTAAGGGGTGAATTGTGAAAAGGAGGAAGTTTGAATAGATACCAAAAGCAAAAAGCAGACTCTTTATGTCATCATCAGTCTCATATCAACTCTTCTAAACCAGCAACATTCTGGTTTCTGCCATTCTGCGTAAATTCAAACTGTTCTGAATGAACAGAGCATGTTTTCACATTAGGATGAACCTCTGCTACTTGGTGAACCGTTCCCATGAACAGCCATGCTTCAGTCTTAAACCTACAAGCAATTTGGTACATGCCACAAAAATTCAATCAACAGCAATGATAGAACTTAATATTTATCTAGCTCTTTACAAAAGCACACAGCCCAAACCCCAATTTCACTCTCCTGTTGTACACCCCTCTCCAAAAGGCTTCATTTTCACTCCTTCAAGATCCCCTAAGAGTGTGAAAAGTCTTAAATGAATAGCAGTTCCTAATCTTTAAAGCAATTTTCAAGCATTAATATTTTATTATAAGATATCACAAAGCAATGAGAGGAGCCAGGGTGAACAGATTCCAATCTTGGCCAGGCTTTGGGAGCGTGAGGACTGTCACGTGTGGGCAGAACTAATGGGGAACCAGGAGCTCCACTCAGCCTGAGAGACTGAGGAGAGGATTTTGAACCCTGCAGATTCAGCCGGTGGTAGCTCAGCAGGAGGCTCGGACAGAGCCAGGGGATGGTTGTGGGCACCAGCCGGGACTTTCTCAAGCTTGAGGCATCCTTTATGGGATTTGCATATTTAGCACCCTTCTTATTGCATGATAAACCTAATCTCCTAATTTCCATTATTTGACACCATCTTTTAATCTGACAAGTCAGTGCTGGCCAGCCAGCAGCCGTTTCTCCAAAAACCAGCAGTAGATCTTATCATAGAATCATAGAATGGTTTGGGTTGGAAGGGACCTCTAAAGACCATCTAGTCCAACCCCCCTGCAATAAGCAGGGACATCTCCAACTCAGTCAGGTTGCTCAGAGCCCCATCAAGCCTGACCTTGAATGTCTCCAGGGATGGGGCCTCCACCACCTCTCTGGGCAACCTGTTCCAGTGAGCAACCACCCTCATATTAAAGAACTTTTTCCTAATGTCCAACCTAAATCTCCCCTTTTCTAGCTTAAAACCATCACCCCTTGTCCTGTCACTACAGACCCTTGTGAACAGATCCTCCCCCACCTTCTTATAGGCCCCTTTCAGGTATTGGAAGGTCTCTCCAAGGTCTCCCTGGAGCCTTCTCTTCTCCAGGCTGAACAGCCCCAACTCTCTCAGCCTGTCTTGAAGGCAACACCTCTCCAGCAGCAACCTTATCTCCTTCAGGTAACTACTTTTTGAGGGCTTGGACCCCTTATCTGGTCACACCACTTCTTGTTTTGTATATAAGGTTATTTTATAGCACATTACTCAAAATTCAAATGAAACTCTTCATGATTCAAATTTCTAGTTTCTTTACAACCATGTTACTTTTCTTCTCTCAGAGGCAAGACCCTGCTCTCCACTCTTTTGCCACGACAGTCTCATGACAAATGAGCTGTGCTGGAGACGGTTTCTTGCTGCCTCTGAAGAGCAATTCATGATCGTGTCACCACCTCCAACACATCTCACACCCATGATCTCCAGGAGCACAATTAAGCTGTAACCACGTGTACGACGAGAAATAAGAGGGGAGAGTTTGCATGATAGGAGTGTAATCAAAAAGTACGTGGAAGGAATTGCTTAAAATTAGTAGAAAAATCGAACGCAGTACCACAGCTACAGAGACTCTCCCAAGCCCAACATGTTCCTCAGCAGAGGCTGTGCTGACTGATCTACTCAAGCTGAGCAATGCTCAAAACTCTGCTGGCACCACAGCCACGTGTCCCATGGACAGACCGTAGGACAGGCACAGCCTGAGGAGGTCTGTGAGCTGGAGAAGCACCCAGGAGCAGCGTGGGGTGGCTCCGCTGGTCTGGCTTGGTGGAAGTGCTTTCGGGCTGGCCCTTTGCACTTCTAAATCGATCGCACAAGATCATGCTACAAACACCACAGTGCAAAGACAAACATTAGGACGTGAGAAACTGTCTCATTCTGAATTAGAGAGAAGCCTTTAAAAAAGAATAGGAGAAAAAAAAACCTGCCCTGATGAAAACCTGAACACAAATCAGCATGGACTGCTCTGAAGTTGTCAAGATGCACAAAGACATTCCCCAGTCAGAGACCTTCTTCCCCCCGCGTTCAGCCCTGTGGAAACCAGCCCTTCCCGAGGCCAGGGCACACTCTGTTTTCCGGAGAACACACACTACTTTTCACTTTGTTTCCACAGCTATTTTTGCAGAAAAGTTTGAATTCTCCACAGGTTTTAGACATGAGCACGCAGAATTACTTCCCCAGAATTGAATCATTAGCTTTTATAGATCCAGTGGCAACACTTTAAAATAATGACCAAGCCATTATTCATTCTCATGACAGTTATTTTAATAACATTAATCATAATGAACTCATTTGGTATTAATGCAGGTGTCATAAGGCCTGCTATAGAATTCCTTGGGCATTAATTACCTCGGCCATGATTTTTAGTATTTTTCTAAAAGTTAATTTAACTGTGCCTGAAAGGTGCTGGACTGGCAGAACCCAGTAAAGAGTTCTCTGTTTGCCCAGGGAACGAATACAAATCACTTCCTAAAGCATCAATGCTTTCTGGCTGGATTTTGATGGGATACGAGGCCGGGAATCCTTTCCCTTCCCAGTGCCCAGTGTCCTGCCTTGGTGCTGCCTCTGGGCTCGCCAAGCCCCTGGGCACCTGGAGCATTCAGATCTAATCATAAGCTTATGAATATACATACTTCTAGAAGAAGGTTTTTTTTTTTCCAGGCTGGGACATCTTGCCAAGGAACCCAGAACTGGTGCCAAATCCTGAAGCTTTGCAGGAAGCTGTAAAATGAACCTCTTCTTTCTTTGGGCTACTCTTTAATCGAGCATGTTCTGTGGAATCAGAGCTGTAAGATGTTATCTAAAGAGCATATCCATGCTCGGAATATTCATTCTCTTAAAAAGATAAGCAACGCAGCTGATCCAGATTCTTCATTCCCTAATCCAAACACTGCCTCGTCCATAAATATTTGTGTTTCAAAGCTCCTCACGTTGCCAGGAGCTAGCAGGGGGAAAAAAAAAAAAAAAGAAAACCCCCAAAACATATTAGACTTTGAAACTGAAGACTAGAAGTTCTGAGATAGAAACCTTCTCTTTAAGAGAAACCTTAATTTGAGAGAAAAGCAATCCTGTTTTGACCTGGTTCTCTAAAGAGAAGGGTGCAGCCATCTAATGATGGAAAGCTCAGCTGGCATTTGCATCTCAAAACCCCAACATGGGTCTCTGGGTAGAAGAGACAAATTAGGCTAAAAACCGCAAAAAGAACCCTCCAGCGCTGCTGAAGTCTCTTCATCTTAATTTTAATTCGACAGCCACATGCCCCTCAGATGACAGCTCCTTTGAGGTGTAGCAGAGCAATGTAATAATACGAATCCTGCCTCCTTTTCCTGCGTTATGGCACATTTCAAGAGAGAGTTTATAACCACCCACATCTTTGAAATTCTTGGATTGTCATAATCCTGGAGAAAATAACTGAGACATCCAGCAGTAATGCATTAAAAGACTGCTTTTTCAGCTAGAAAAAAAATTACATGTGAAGAGAAGGCAGACTACAGATTTTTCTATGGTGAGAATCTCCATTTTGGCAGTTACCAAAACCACTTGCACGGTAGCAGGAACAAGTTTAACACTTACTATGGCTTCTGCAGTTGTGGAATTAGTGTTGCACAGACAGGACCTACTTTTACAGCAGGCTGCATGTTATCTTAGACAGTTTACAATCAGAATATTTTCAGTTTTATATTCCAAGCCTCTGCAGAAAGAACTTTCCAGTAATAACACAGTGAATAAAATGCCTACATAATCCTGGAATGAGTCAACCTGAATGCAGCAGATAATAATACAGGAACCCAAACTGAGCAGTAGTTAGACCGCAATCCGTTCTCCACCTGCCTCTGAATAGGCATGAGAAGAGAACGATGCTCGGCAGTTAGACATCTCTGATGCCTATCAAAAAAGCGGGGACAGCTCTGCACCCAGGTAGCCGTGTGAGCTGTGGTTCAGTGACTTTCCTGCCAGAGGAGATCTGTCCCGGTCCCCGGGAGCAAGTGGAAGGGCAGGCGGGCTGCGCTTTAATTCGTGCTCCAGCAGAACCCACTTTCAAGGAGCAAACCCCCCCCAGCAAGGAGGCCCGTGGAGAAGCCGCATCGGGGCAGGACTCAGCGACGGCTCTATTTCTGGAAATGGTACAGGCAAAAAGAAAAGAAAGAGGAGAGAGCGGGGAAAAGCTGTGCTCTGCTGCAGCTTGTCGATGATCCCAAGCATCCCTTCAGCTGGGACTGTGACACCGAGTGTGACAAATGGACACCTGCTCTTTCATGCCCATCCGCACGCTGCCTGATGGGAGCAAGAGCGGCAAAACGCACCCGGCAGAGGATGAAACTGGGTCTGCAGAGGAGGAACAGCTATTCTCTTTGCATATCACAGGATGGGTTGGGTTGGAAGGGACCTCAAAGATCATCTCGTTCCAACCCCCTGCCATGGCAGGGACACCTCCCACTAGACCAGGCTGTTCAAGGCCCCGTCCAACCTGGCCTTGAACACCTCCAGGGATGGAGCATCCACAGCTTCCCTGGGCAACCTGTGCCAGTGTCTCACCACCCTCAGAGTGAAGAATTTCCTTCTAATTTCTGATCTAAACCTCCTCTCTTCCAGCTTGAACATCACAGCCATCACACTCTGTGCAGCCAGGCGGGAGCTTTGCTTGCAGTAACAAGAGGTTCATGGACAGTGAGGGGTCAGCTCAGCCCAGGAACTGGCCCCGATGTGGTACTCCTCCTCCCCCCAGAGCACACAGCCACCCCAGCCCCACGTGTCCTCCACCAGCTCCCTGCATAAACCCTGTACCCTGAGACGAGGGCAGGCCCCTTGCCTGGCAGCTCTGACCCAAGTCATCAGGTGAGCAGCAAGACATCACAGCGTGTCAGAGCGAACAGAGCAACGTTCCAGGGAAGGGGGTGTCGGGAGCAGCCCCCTCTCCTCGCTGCCACGCAGAGCAGAGGTCAAGGGATGCTGATGAGTGTATTTGTGCGCGATGTCCAAATAACTCCGGTTGTACAGTTACGTGGTTTTCTCCCATTAGACTGAGAAAATGATCTCAGCTAACACCACTCCTCCTTTCAGGTCTACAGCTTTTCTCCCACCTGTGGAACATTTTACCACATTACATTCACTAAACTGCCCCAAGCCTCGGCACCGGCCTTACTGTAATTGGTACAGGCTAACGTGTCTTCTTTCTCCTCTCCTAGGGACTTTCTGTCCACCTATGAATGCTACCACAGATCTACCAGCAGACAATGTGTATAGGACCTCCTGTTTCAGGGGTTTCAGCTTACACCTGCCGCTTACCACCGGGCATTTTATTTAACAGCGATACCATCTGCACGAAGGACACTCATCTCTACTGTGGTACGCGTCTGAATTCTGGAAGAACAAGGCCCATTTAACATATTCCTGCAAAGGGGATTAGTAACTTCTGATTAAACCCGTGTGTAGCTGCAGCAGCGCGTCCTCCCCTCCCGCTTCCAGCCCGCACCTGTGAGCTCCAGGAAAAGGGTCTAAATGTCTGGAATGCTGCTCCCAGTCTCCAGATCACCTCTGCCCCGCGCCCAGAGAAGGGATGGGAAGCCTCTGGTACCATTCCAGGAGTATTTCTGTATTATTTGCTTCCTGCCTTGCTCCAATACCCAGTCTGTAGTCTGGGCTATAGCAGAAAAGCAAAGGAATAAAGAAAAGCTGCAGCTTTTTGGTGGAAAAAATAAGAACTCATTTTATATATATATATATATGCAAATTAAAATTTAGTTCTTTCATATAGATCTATATATATATATAAATAAAAGACTTAGGTGAAGCTTGGAGTATTTCATTATTTCCCTGAAGACTGGTTGTTCATTCACTAGTACTGTTTACAACAAAAACCATCTTCACTGGCACTTCCAGACAGGTCACCTTTTCCACTTTGCTTCACAAATGACCAAGAAATAAAGAGAAAGGCTTAAGCATTCAAATCTCAAAACTTTTTTCCAGATATGAGAGGCATATTTTACAGCGGTGCAGGTCTGAACTTTATGATGCTGGACTCTGATATGATGTGACACTTGCTTATGAAAAAAGATAAAAGGATAATTGAGTCTTAAAAAAGTCTTTCGAAAACGGAAAGACGCTTTGAAAGGAAGTACTGAAACATTTCATTCAAGAAAGGTCAAAATGGGATGTTTGACATTACCTGAATTTATCATCTTCTTAGTGCCTTCAGCCTCTTAGAAATTAAGTTTTCAGCAATGACGGCATGATTACCCGAGGCCTTATAATTTCAACTGATCTGCACTTTGACAGAGCTGTTCATTGGTTTTTCCAGTTAGCTCTACACAGCACAAAGGTGGCTGTTAAAATTCTTTCATATGTCATATGCAGAACAATTACGGCTACACCTATCACCACTTCCAGTTCTAGCTTTTGGGGAGGAGTTCTGGACATCTGTGGAGTCCATGAGCATGTCTCCATATGCACAATGATGAAAGAAGCATCACAAACATGTCCAAAGCATGAAAACATTACTTTATGGTTCTTCTTTTTGTTAGGGCACAATGTATGAGAATATTTTATGAGAGAAGCTTCCAAATTAAGAACATCATTAAGCAAATCATAGGCTGAAGAACTGATGTAAAAAAAAAATAAATTCCAATACAAATGGAAGTTCCTGAATCTCATCCATTTCTTAGCTTCAGTTGCTTATCTTTCCATCAGAACTTGGCACCCCAGGGACACTACCTATTTTTTATCATGGGCAGCCAGAAAAATCTTCCTGTGTTTTTGGGGCACTTCTTCATCAGCCAGGCTTAGAGAGAATGTTAGTGTCAGAGTAGTTATTCAGGCACCCTCAAAAAGTCTCTGGCAGGGGACAAGAAATTCCAAGTGCAAGCAAGTTTTAAACTATGCTCTCATATTTTGGCACCGGCGTTTGAAATCAATACTTTCCATTACCTCTATAAAAGGTGACGGAACGCAGGGTAACGTTTCAGCTGCCAATATCTTACAGCCTGATCTATACAGAAAATCTACTTTTTTGCGGTCCGGTTGCATCGATTCCTCATTCAATGCACAAACGAGGCTGGGAGTTCATTAAAAAGGGGGAAAAAAATTGCATGGTAGTTTATACTTGTCACTCAGGAGACAAGCTAGATTTCTGCAAACTCGCGGGTGAGCGGTAACGACGAGCATGTGCACGCTTGTCTTCGGAAGCTGCGTAAGTCGGTCTACAAAACCCCTTCCAGGTTTTCTCTAACCTTAACACCTGAAACACTGAAATCACAGCTCTCGGCTGCAGGAAAGAATGAGAGACGCTCCCACCGAGCCCGACAGCACCGAACAACGCTCCAAAACAAACTTTCCTGGCTTTCGGCAGCCACGTTCAACGACAGCGCGGGAAAGCTGCGCTGCCTGCAACGCTGCTCCGAGGGAGCTGTGGAGACAGGGGATGGAAGAATGTTTTCAAAGGCACAAAGCACAGACAAGCACGTCAGACCTCCTCCTGCAGCTGAAGCTGAGCCTGGAAGGTTGCACATTGTGTACTTTAGGGCTAGCCACAGCACCACTCCAGTATCATACAACCAGCCAGAGAGATCCTACAGCAGCAGGACACCAGTTCACGTTACCACCATCACCTCACACACATCCAAAGGAAAGAAAAGCCTCCCGCTGCCGACAGCAACCCAGCTCGCTCGTGCGGTTAGAGATTCGCTCATTAAGATTCCTGTCTGCGTAACGGAGATGTGTGGCTCAGATGGCCTCTGCCAGAACGTCTATGAGCAGCTCTTACAAACTGGGAGGCATCACGTCCAAATTTTGCTCTCAGGCAACGCAGGGTGGGTGTCTGGTGGTCTTCCCATCAGTGGCACTGGACACAACCATGAGGAAAGCAAATCCTCAGAGTTTAAGGTACATCGCACACAGGGTTTAAGCATTGTAACAGGAAGCTGTTAAACTGTCCACTTGGGATGACATAAAACCTGTTCTTCACTCTTGGAATGAATAGATGAAATACCAGTGGGAGGGAGGGAGGGATGGATGGATGGAGGGATGGATGTCTGAACTGAGGTTTCAGGAAAAGCAGTTTTGTTTCCAGGGCTTTGAGCTCTGATTTGGAGCTGACATCTGTCAATCCTGTTAAAGGCTTAGACCGGTCTAATGTTTGATGGAATTTTGAAAGTTCCAACTGCCCCCACAGAACCCTAAAAGGCACCAGGTAGGAGCAATCTCTGCCATTACGGAGCTGTGCTGATTTGGATTACTAAATCAGAGGGGAACACCCATAAATCATTACTTATTTTGTACCCTTCTTTGCTGTAGGAATAAGGATACCAATTTTAAAAATTACAGCGACCTGGAAGAAGAACTTGAGACAAACCATCAGCCCATAATGAACACAGTCGTGTCATTTCCAAGGCTCAGCATGAAAGCGAGGGAGATGCATTAGGTACATTTATGCCTTACATTACAGGAGCTTCAGTGTACTCTGGGCAGAAGGCTCCAAATACTTTTAAAAACTATGTCCTTGAAAAGGTAATGACTATGTCAGGCAATGAAGTTAAAATAAGAAATGTGAAAGTAATAAAACAGTATCCATAAGTCGCAGCAGGTGTCCAACCTTTTCACCTGCTGACATGCCAAAATGTCTTTTTTTTCCAGAAGATAAGCTGTGAGAGATGACTATTCTGAAAATTACATTTTAGCTCCATGAATCACATTTTCCAGCTTGAAGTCACTCACAGTGAAAGTACTGTCTGCCCGAGGACTCTTGATTTCCAGAAATAATGCTTGGAGTGGCCAGGAGAGAAAAAAAAAAATGAGGCTCCAGTGGCTCTAGGGAAGCACAGATGCTGTTTAGATGTACCTCAAAATTTCCCCCAAAAGATCATTATCATCCCTCTATTTTTAATCTTCCAGAGACTTTAGCAAAGGGACTTTGTGCTGCCCATTAAAATGTGACCCACAGACTGTTACATGGCTGGCCTCCTCCCAGCCATGAGCTATCCAAAATCATCTGAGACATAGTGCTATACATCCGTCCTCTCTTGCTATCCATGCTTCATCCCAAAATAACTCCACACATCCACACAGCAATCACCTGAAGCACCCTCAGCTCCTCCAGCAGCCTCCTCCACCCACGCTGGCTGGGGGGACAAGAGCCACAGCAGGGTCTGTCCCACCTTGCATGGTGGCATCCCAGCAGCGTTCCCCCTGCAGCAACACCCTTCCAGGGGTGCCCACCAGTTCACACCACTTCAAACCCAGCTCCTGCACCCTACTTACTGTTATCTCCATCATGGCCCAACTACTGCCTCCCTTTACCCCCCAGACCATCTCATTCTCCATTGAACACTAAGCCCAGCAGAGGCTTACGGAGACACGGCCACCACGGCAGTGCTGCTGTCTGGGGCGAGAGCTGGAGAAGCAAAGAATAACACAGTCAAATTTACCTTAATTTATCTTAACGCTTCCTCCCTATACATTGTTTTCTCCTGTTGTCATCTACATGTTCTACTGCTGATGGTAATTATGGTTTTAAATGCAAGATGAAAGCAACTTGGCTCATTGCAGAAAAACACAGGGCTTTATGTATCCACATAATTGAATGTTTTCCTTTTCTTGGATATTTACATGAGCTATTAATTTTATTTTCTTTTAGGTATGGAAGTTGGAGCTTCAAAATAATCATTTGGCTTGTTTATTTGCAAAAGATCCTCCGATTTAATTATTTATAGGAATTATGAATTGAGAACGATGAATAAACATCCGTGACAATTAATGGATTCTTTGTTGAATTCTCGTATGGAACCAGATGGTCTACTGATGCATGTAAATAGATCATTTATTTCATTTGGAGATCTGAATATTGAATAAGAAATTAGATATTTGCAGTTGAAGACCTCACCAAATGTTAAAGCTAATTCAGAGCAGAATTGGGAAACGGATTATACACTGTCATATGGAAATAAATCCAGAACGATCAGCAGAGTTGAACACATGAGCTCATCACAAATGCTCAAGATGCACGGAAGGAAAATATTTGTCTCTCTAAACCCTTTGATCATCATGTTTTACATCAGAAGTATTTGTTTGGTCTCTCCAGCACCACAAGCAAGCTGCTGACATAACATACAAGCGTTGCTGGTGGTGATGAACCTCCAGTTTGTAGACAACTGCTTGAAACAGAAACTGCTCACAAGTGACAGAGTTGGTTGGAAAAAACAAGACAAGCTGAAGAGCACCGAGGTATGTTTGTTCTTTGACATGCCAGCATGGCTGCTCTTCAAGACATATTTTTAAGAAAAGGAAAACAACATGTATATGAAACCCAGACACCCAAATGATGCTGCTGTGACATGTTTGCAAATAACCACAGCAACAACAGTCACTCAGATAGCAATCACTGTGGTTTAACGGCTGCACGGCACACACATGCCTTGAAGTCATTGATAAATAAACTCAGGGACGCGCTGTAAAACTGATTTCACCGCCCACTTTAATAGTAGAAAAAGTAAATATGGCTGTGACCTTTCCACAGATCAGTAGAGTACCAGCACTCTAATTAATTGATTCTGTAGATTATTCAGAATCTGTTATCACAGCGCTCCTGGAAAGGTAATTTATATACCTGGGTAGCAAGAGCCAATCCTCATCTTGTAAAACCAGTATAAATCAGCTACCAGTGAGGGTACCGCTCAGGAGGAGGGTCCGAGGGCTGGGAGCCCAGAGAGCTGAGCTGGGGGGACTGCTCCAACCACAGGACACCCTCTCAGCTGCTGACCAGATCGATGCTTCTTAAAAGGGAAGGAGGAAATTGCTCCTGTGAATAAAGCTTTTTGAAACCTGTCTCCAGTTTAATATTTAAAATTATCAGTGTCAGGTATATTAACACCTCTCAGCTTTCTCGTGGGATAAAGCTGATTGATAGTGCATTTGTAGCATAGCAACATGCCTGTGGACACACTTGGGTTGCCATGGGTGTAGGTGAAAGCCTCACCTTGGCTTGCACCAGCTTTTTCCAGGGAATAGACTAGAAAAATGCCACCCACTGGTGGGTGGCCACTAGGTTGGGTCCAGAGTCCATGGGGGTTAATCTGGCTTTCCTGTGGCAATTCTTCACTCAGAGTGGTGAGACACTGGCACAGGTTGCCCAGGGAAGCTGTGGATGCTCCATCCCTGGAGGTGTTCAAGGCCAGGTCGGACGGGGCCTTGAGCAACCTGGTCTAGTGGGAGGTGTCCCTGCCAGTGCAGGGGGTTGGAATGAGATGATCTTTGAGGTCCCTTCCAACCCAAACCATTCTGGGATTCTATGGCCAACAGAAAGTAATCTTATTTTCTAGGCTTTCTAAGTACAAGAGAACGTGGTACCTGGCACCTTATGAAGAGCCAGCAACTCTTTCTTGAATGAAGAGCCAGCAACTCTTACCTAGAGCACAACTGTTCAATGATCCCAGCAGGAATGTCCTGCCCTTCTACAAAGACTCATTTCCTTTGGTTTTTTTTTTTTTTTCCTTTTACCATATGGGTCACTTAGGACAGCAGAACAAAGTCCAGGCGAGTAGCCCATTGTAGCCCTTTCCTTCCCACTGACCAGAATGCCACCCAGCAAGCCTCCGAATCTGTGCCTGTGGTGAAGGCCGCGCTCCCCTCCCGGGGCAAACGCTGAAAACACACATTTCTGTAATTACTAAATCTTCAGTCAAAGCCCTTGTAATCCTTTTATATTCTCTCACTAACTGTAAATTAGGTTTTATTGCACTTAATGGCTATAGCAGTCGTGTAGCTTCAGCATCATCTCCGTAGGTCACAGCAGCCCGTAACGCAGTGTGAATTCCTCCCCCATTTCAGCCAAGAACTTCAGCACAGGAAAACAAGGAGACTAATTACTATAGGTCTTAATTCAGAGCTATGCACTGAACACAAAGCAGCTGCAGCAAGGCACAGGATGGATCCCTGTAGCTGGGACGTGCCCAGTGTGGCCTGGCCGGGGACGGGCTCTCCAGCACCCCCCCAAGCAGTCAAATCCCCACACCCAGCAGTGCTTTGCTGCCAGAGCACGGATGGTGCTCAAAGGCCACCGCCACATCGAGGTGAACACTGTGAGTGTTCTGAATGTGGTTGCCAGATGGGCCTTTGACATTCTTCTTATCTTTTTGAAGCGTGGACAGCAGTGATACTATGTGCAAGCAAACAAACAGCTTCCGAGGCATGGATTTCTCTGCGATCAGGTGCAATCCACTTCTTGGAATCAGTCATTTGTATTGAAAAGTCATAAGAGATCCTCTTTCCTGTGCGCTTAGTGTTGCCTGTGCAAGCACAGCTCTGTTCTTGTAGAAGACAGTTGTCCAGGGTCTTCTACACTGTACCTTCCACAGCTGCACAATTGGTTTTCCAGTTACTCCTTTAGGAACGGACTTATTTGTTTTGCCATAAAGGCATTTATTCTCCTGCAAGTTCCACATGAAATCTGAAGAACCAGACAAATGCTGAGGCCAGGCAATTAAACTGTTTGATATTCCCCTTTTCCAGGGAGAAATTACAAACGGCACAAGAAAGTTGGAAAATTAGGTCCCCTTGATTAAGGCCTACCCTCTGCTGATCCTAAAATGTTCATTTCCAGCAAAGCTTTGCTCTTCGACATGACAAGCTCCATTTGCTCTTCAGTCCCAACTTGCCTACCTGCGATGTGCAATAACATTTACCTGCTTCAAAGAGAATTATGATGTTTAATTAAGGACTGTTAAGCCACTTGAGATACAAGATGGCAAATTTATTCTTTATCATCAGAATAATCAGCCCTTAATGAGAAAAAATGCAAATTACTGCCAATAAATTCATGCATGCAAGTTCATCTAGCTTTTCTTTGAGGTGACTATTTCATATTAGTGTTGGGTGAAGCCTCTTCCACCTGTTGAGCTCAGCTACAGCCATCACTACGCAGGGGTGTACAAGCATCCCTGTGTGCTCAGAAGAGCTTTGGGGGTTGGACGAGAACAACAAACCATGGTAGCAACATGACACGCTGTGCCTGTTTTCATCTTAACAACATATCATCTTATCAAGCCCGAGAAAAGCTTCAAGCATCCTCAGTGCTTAAAGTGACTCAACAAGAACAGCTCAAATTGAGACAGAACTGCCTCAAACTGAAGAGAACAAACGCAATCATTCCCTTCGTGGCAGAACTAGATGATCGCAGCACCTATGACCAGAGTCCTTGCATTCAGGATCAAAGATGATTTTGACTTCCACCACTGCAGACAACCTGAGTGAGTTGTTCTCTGCCAGCACTCAAGCTGAGCTCAGCCCAGCCAGTTTAGGAAGAGACAGCAGAGAAAGGGCTGTCACCTACCTCAGTAGCCATTGCTAAGCCAAGATACAGACCTGAAATGTCCACGTACATTAGCTACTTAAATTCCTCCTGCAAGAGGCTCCCCCACCAGTTCTGCAAACTGCTGTGGACATTGTACCACTGTGTTATCATCTCCACCCTACAAATATTGATCTCGTTGGCCATATTCAGGAGTAGCCCCATCTACCTTGGCTAGTCTAGACACCTCCTCAACATCACGGAGCAGGTATTCCACTGGAGATGAAATTAAAGATTACGTTTTAATTCTAGCAAGGCTTGTAGACCTCAACAGGGACAAATCCCACATGTCAAGTCATGTCTAAGCATGCTTCTTTCAGCGCAAGAGATGAGCCAAGCAGGGGGCAAAGCACAGATGTGCAGGGACTCGCCTGTGGTCGCGGGGCAGCTGTCGAGTGGAACATCTCCACAGTATGTCCTCATGTTTTACAAGCTGGATGTCAGTGCCCCACGCGGTTCCTTGTCACTTGTTTGGTGCTGGGCCAACACGATCGGAGTCCTATCCTCCCTCTGTTTTGTCTCTGGTTTTCTTATGTCCTAGCACTTTACGGATCATTACTGTTGCCATTTAGCCATCTCCATCTTCCCTGGGCACACACGTGCATCACACACACAGTATTCTACACACATTAATTACAGTATCTGCCCAAGATTAATCACGGAGAATGAACACAAACACTCGACGTGACTCACTAACCTGAAAGAGAAAATGCTTCCAGATATGTACACGCTGGTGTGAATTTGGACGCGGCAGAGGCGTTTTGCAGCATTTTGGTTGCATTTGGTGCTTGTGGGGATTCACAAGCAGCAGCACCACCAAGGCAGACAGGGCGCAGACGCTTTGTTCCAGTTCTGCACTGCTCTAAAGCAGTTTTGTATTGACTACAGCGTGATTTTCCTTGGCAATTACTGGGATGAAGCTGTTGGAAAGGCAAGGATTTAAAAAAAAAAAGTCAAAGAGCTAAAGAGTCTTTAGTGAAAAACTACAAAGATTATCACAGCTATAGAAGGAAGATACCAGAAGGAACACACTCTTATCTCCTTGAATTTTGAGGTTTGGGAGGGCCTGGAGTCCAGCTGGGATGATAGGAGGTAACAGCGCTGGTGGAAATCAGCCCCTATTCAAGTGCCGAGCACCCGGGTTGAAAATGCTGCTGTTATTGTTTATTCTGACAGCTCCTCAGTTTTGTTTTTAAAATTCTAGGAAAGTCTCAGCACATATATAGAAGCACCTGTTCCTGAGCCAAGAGCTAAGAAAATTTGTTGTAGGATTGTCTAGACAGAAAGAATCTGATACCTGGTGTGCAAGCGACTGATTCAAGTGGATGTCCTGAAGATCAAATTATTCCCCCTTCTCGCCATATACAGCACCATTTAAACCTGTGCTGCTATTGCAAGAGAAAACCAGCTCTCATTTACCCACGGATATTTTTGTTATGGATTATTTTTAGCTGCACAATATAAATTAAAACTAGTAGTGAACCATGGCTGCAACAGAAACCGTAACATGACTGATGGCTTTGCCGTGTGGCCACGTGCTCTGTGCTCAAAGGAACACTGGTGGGTCCTGAGCAACACGGCACGGCTGCGCACAGCCCTTTCCCCTGCCCGCACTTCATAAAAATTTAAAGTGTTTTAATGAGGATTTCACAGAAAAGAGTAAAAAAGCTCAGCTCGTGTCCCTGGATGAATCTCATGACAGTAAGCGCATCTGTGGAACCAATCTCATCTTCAACTGCAGGCTTCTGTTTTGCACAATGGCTGGCAGACAGATCAACAGAAACATTCTTCAAACACGGTTGTAAAGTGCCCGCTGCAGTGAGGCTGTGCCAGGAAATCCTCAGAACAGGAGCAATATGTAGCAACCCTGTTTCCCCCCCAGCACTTATCCTGTATCTCCCTGCTTTTGACCGGTGTTTTTATGGCAGCATTCCCAGGTATCATCTCCCCTTCTCCTGCTGAACACAGCAAGCGTTCCCACGATTCATTACGGACAAGCTACGAGTTTTCTGACAGAAGACTTCCCTCACCGACCTCACTTCTCCATTACCAGCCTCACACTCCACATTAACACGTCCCAGAGCCTATCTGGCACTGGCCACAGGGAAGACAAAGGCTGTGCGAGCACGGATGGTATTTTAGGTCAAGAGGAGCAGACTGGCAGAAATGAGTGCCCCATTCAGTCCTGCTGTGCCTGTGTCTGAACACAGCGTTACCCAGTGCACCATCAGCCTCTGGAGCATGACCACCAGTGGCCACCAAGTTCTCCAGGACGGGTGGGGGCGAGGCAGGAGCAGCTCACTGCACAGGTCTCAGATGGTGCCAGCATCGCGCAGCCGACCAGAACAGCTGAACACCAAGCAATAATGCCAGCCGCCGGTATAGAACCCCCAAAGAACCCATTTGCTGTTTAATTAAACCCATCACCTAAGCGGCAGACCTGCCTGAGCTCACAGCAGCTGCTTTGCTCCGGGTCGGGGCAGCCTCCAGCCCAGCACAAGGGCTGGACGAGCAAATGCTGCATTTCCCAATTACCCGTTTTCATAAATTTGATCAACTGCAGGCAGAGATGCAGTCAGCAGGAGTTTATGGAAAGCTGCTTTACAGTCAGCACATGTGACGCTGAAGTCACTCAAATGCTGGAGCATCAGGTTGGTCTTTCACAGGACTCAGCTCTGCAGAATGACGCCCATTCCTGTGTGAGATCCTTGCAGGGGACAGCCCAGAAGCCCCTGCCCCTTTCCACAGCCTTCCTGGCCCTGCCAGGCTGGCAGCATTTTTCCCCAACACGCTCTTTAGGGAGGTCTCTGATTCTTTTCTAATCTTACAGCTCATTTATCCAGCAAAAGGAAAAGCTCAGTGCAGGATTTTTTCTTTTGGCATTTTTGGTTTTTAATTTCTAGCTTTACTTTTCCTCTTGCTTTCTGAGGAACTTCTATTCCCTTGAAAATACAAAGACATTCCAACCAGACCTCAGGACTTATGTTTGTTATTGTAAAAACCCTGTAACGGCTCCTGGCTTTCTGATTCCAGGGGCCTCTTGCCAAACTAGGACTTACTCGGTGCAGCAGCTGAGGCTGGCAGCCCCAGCATCCAGAGAAACCTCAGAACTTCGCAGAGGATTAACAAAGGTGACACTGAGATTCAGCAGCATCTTAGCACCATCTGTTCCCTGATAAAACCCTCCTGGAGTGGGAAACGCTCTAACCAGAGCTTTGTCTCCACCTCGATGCTCACACGTGCGCCTGCTGCCAGGGACCTCTGAGCATGAAATGGGATTTGCTGCCTCTGCTGAGAAAGGGGCTTCTCACCCAGGCTGCTGGGTCTTTGTTGGGCGTGTTGCAACCTCAGAAGAACCAAGCATCTTTGTTTTTTCCCTGGGCAGCTCTTAGATCAGATCAAAGGGGCTTCGAGCAGCCCAGCAAAGGCTGCACAGACAGTGGCTTCACAACTGCAGGCTCTCTGGGGCTGCGCTGGGACAAATTCCACCTTCACCTGGGCCACGCTGGGACAAATTCCACCTTCACCTGCAGGCACTCCCCAGAATTATTTTTCCATGCTCCCGGGCAAAATGCTCAGAGGAAGCCGTTCTCTCACGGTCTTTCCAGCTCACGGGTGTTTTCCAGCTCCAGCCACGGCTCCGTCCCCAGCAGAACACTCCTCGCTCAGCACCTTTCCCCCCTCACCAGTACCTCAGACGGAGCTGGAGGGTGACCAGAACCTCTTCAAAAGGAGATAAAATGAACCACGCACCCTCAACCCCAGAGGTGCCTGGTTTAGCTCAGGTCACCAAGCACCAGGCTGTGGGCACCCTGGACCACAGGTCCCTACGCAGGATTGTGTCCCTGAGGAGAAGCAGGGGGGTCAGGCCATGCCCCTGCAGTCAGCCCTGTTCTCCCCCTGCAGCCAGCTGAGGTGCCTCTGGGTTTTTTTGGGTTGGGGTGAGGGGTTTTTTTTGGCTTCTTTTGCCTTTTTTTGGAAGTTAGAGGATATGTAGTAAATAGCTTCCAAGCAGCAATATTGTGGGACTGGAGAAAAACGGTGTATTTAACAGAATTTAAATGATTAGCTGAGCTCAGGAGATGCAGCCACCTCCTAAGTGACTATGAATATTCAGGTAAATACGTTTGGCCAAAATATTGAGTCATCAGCAGACACTACACGCACAAAATGTACTCGTGCCTGTTTTTCATTCATTTAAAGCACAGCACCAGCCAGCACCCTTGACAGCTTGCCATGACACATCTGTAGCGTGGCTCAGGTATGTTGTCTTTTAGGTAGGTGTGCTTCCTCCTGGCACGTTACAGAACACAGAAGATAATAGCTTTGCATACAGCAGTTAAATCTATGCGAATAAAACTCCAAAGCTGGGGTTGGAGTGAGGGGGGAGAGGAAGGAAAGAGTTAGATAGCAGGTTTTTTCCTTACAGAGGAAAGATGTATTTACCAGAAGACAGTGCTCCATAAATGGCAAGCTTCAAGGATTTCCAGACAGCAAGGATGGAAGCTCGAGCCAAGGCTTCCACCCTTGCCCAGCTCACGTGTGCAACGTACGCGAGCGCAGGAAGGAGGATGCGGGATGGAGCAGGAGCGTTGCCTTGCACCTTGTGCAATGAGAGGAGCAGCCACCACTGGGCAGAAGGAAATTTAAACAGAAGTAGGCAATGCTGGAGGATTAGGAAAGGAGATAAACCCCGGCAGAAAAGGAGCATCTGCCTGGGGCGGGGGGGGGGGGAGGGGGGGGGGGGTGCAAAAAAAGAATTTAAGGTAATTTTTCTTTAATTGATGGGAAACAGGAAGAGCTGAACTGGCTGGGATAAAGTTCAATGGAATAAAGACAGATTTCTGGGATGGTAGAAACAGGGAAGACCTCGCAAAATCTGAGGAGGAGTTAAGCAAGGAAGAAGTCTGAAACACTGGTCCCTCGCTGTTGTGAGCGTGACGGAAAGGAGCTAGAAAGGAGCACAGGAGGAAAGCTGAGTCCTCTGCTCAACCCTTTGGCAGCTCAACACACTGAATGACACAGGACCAGCTGAGATACGCTCCGCGAACTGGCAAGAAGAGCAGGCCCTTGTGTTTGCCACTAAATATTTGAAATAGGGTCACGCTCATTGTTCCAAGATGGCACTTTTTATACATCATTGTTCTAACAAGTTGTTTCGAATCGTACATTGTCTGATCCCTCTGACAAATCTGGCCCCTTAAACTGGTGCAACCAATTGCAGACCAAGATGTAGTTTGGAAAGATGATGACTAAGAGTTAACTGCCAGAGCTCCACTGACCTTTGGAGATCTACAGTGGCCTGCACCGGGTGAGAGTCAAGCACTGCACTGATTTCTATTCAGAATCATAGAATGTATTGGGTTGGAAGGAACCTCTAAAGGCCATCTAGACCAACCCCCCTGCAATAAGCAGGGACATCTCCAACTCAGTCAGGTTGCTCAGAGCCTCATCAAGCCTGACCTTGAATGTCTCCAGGGATGGGGCCTCCATCACCCCTGGAGTGGTTTTAGAATAGATCAGTGTGAGGTAGCAGGACCAGGAGCAGCTCCTGCACAAGCCCCTGCTGATGGTCCCACACTGCACAGCTGAGCAGGAGTCAGAGCAGCTCGGGTCACACTGCTGTGGGGACAGGCACCAGCCCACACACCACCCCGCTGGCTTCCCCCACCAGACAGCATGAGCTCAGCTTACAGTGGTGGCAGCTTGTGGAGAAAACCATCGTTCTGGTAACTCCAGCATCTAGCCACCCGGATCCCCCGCTGGTCCCTGCCCTTCTGCTTTGGGGCAGATGCTCGAGCTGTGGTTTCACAGCCCGCTCTGCACAGAGGCCAATATAACCCTCTCTCGCTCTGGGTCAGCACTAGGAAGTCAGGCAAGTAAAGAAGGAGGTAAAGATGTGACTCAGATCTCAAAGGGAAAGTGTTTAACCCCTTTCACTTCAGAGTCACATTCTCTGCTCCGAGTCTGGCAGCAGCGTGGAGGGTGGAGCTCAGCGGGGCTCCAGCAGCCCGCGTCGGCATCTCTTCCCTTCTCCACGCACCCACGGCTGGCTGAGGGATGGTGCGTTTTCTAGTTCTAATCTTCTCAGGTCTTAAAGTCTGCCTGTTCTTCTAGAAGGGTCTACAGCTACCACATCTCTCCATGCTCTGCGTTCAGTTTGGAAGCCGTGGATTCGTAGCTGGAGAAATCCCTGTTGGCATTTGCCAACGTCAACAAATGGTTTGGGTTTGTTTCAGTAAACTCTGCCATCTCATATTTTTAATGTGCTTATGGACTAGGACCAAAGCTTTCCTTACTAGCTGCTGTGGGCTTCAGACTGCCTGTCATCTATTTCTATAGCTTGGCTGCATTAATTTTTCCTCCCAAATCTCTTGTTTCTGTTGCATGAAGTTTCTGCCTCTGCTCAGCTGTGGCTGTGTGACTCCAGCCCTTCCTGAGGCTGCGTGTGGCCTTTGGTCATTCTGGGCTCAGTTCCCTGTAAGAGAACCTCATCCACCCTGCAAAGTCTATGCTCTTCTGGAAGAACATCCTGGGTACTATGTAACCCAGACTATCTGCTGCCACTTCTCCGGGGGGACATTAAAAACCTGTGCTCTGAGTAATTAATGAGAAAGTTCCCACCATCAGAATCAAGCCTATTTAACTGGTATCACCTTTAAACCCAGCCTTCAAAGCAGGTGGTGTTCCTTGGGCAGGGGGGAAGGAGCGAGATGAGAAGACCAAGGACTGTGCATTTGGCCAGCAGCTCTGGATTAGCAAGCACACAACGGGATTTCTTTAGAGCTTCCTTTGGCATCTTAAGGCAACGTTCTATTTACATTTGACCTCTCATCCCCAAGCCATTTTTAAAAATTTAACAAAACAATTCACAGAGAAGCCCAGTTTGCTGTTGTAACCTCTCCCCTCGTTTTAACACGTGGAGGCCAGCGCCTCTCTAGTGCAGCTTTAGCATCCAAAACCCATCTCAAAGGTTTTCTGATACCCCTTTTTTTCCTCTTACTTGAAGTACAAGTCATGCAAACACGTTTAAAAAACCACTGGCATCTCCTACCCAGTTTAAAAGAGTCTTCTGAAGATGAACACAAAAGGACCTCACCCTGCCACAGGGCAAGTGCTACCTCAGACCTGTGACTGTGATAAAGTGAGGAACCACAACACAGACACGTGCCTCCTGATGTGTTTCTCAGAACTACAAAGTGAACGCAGACGTGCTGAGCAGCTACCACAGCACCACACTCGCCCCACGGGAGAATGAAACCCCAGACAAACCCACACAAGCCATATGACCCCGGAGGAGAGAGCTTCTTCAGCAGGTCTCCTCCTCTTGGTCAAGCCAGCTGCACCACACGATGGTTCAAGCACTTTGTACAGCTGGGGTCTGGGAAATGCTGACCTCTAAGAGCTTGTGCAACAGGGACTGGGTGGTAAGTAATAATGAAGGCAAGAGCAAGATGCAAGTCCTGCCCCAGTAACTGTGGGGGAACGGGCCCACACTTGAGTGGGACAAGTTGCAGGGACACTCTACTCTAGCAGCCTCCAGCAGCCACTTAATCCCCCGGGAAAGTGCAGATGTGGTGGGGCAAGAGAAGCTGAACTACAGGCAGGGATGAGCACTAGCAGCCCTCAACAGCTAATAAGCTACTAAGCCTTCCCATGCACTTCTCTCCTCTCCATGTCCCACGCATCTTTTCTTCCAGCCTCACATCCAGAGGACAACCACCTCCTGAACATCCACAGGAACTAAAGTCTCTCCATGGCTTGTCCTGTGAACTTGCCACACTAGGACAGCGATTTCATTCCACCCTCCACAAGAGGACATCAGCCTCAGAAGTCCTTCAGGCTTGACCCTACAGCCACTGCAGTTCCAAAGAGCTTGAGAACCTGAGGGTCTAAGGAAGAAGCTGCTACCAAGGCTGGAGGTAAAGTTTTGGCAATTAAAAAACACCCCCAGAGCACCCTTAAGTGCAGATTTAGCAGGCACGGAGCATGTATCTGGGGAATTGGTTAGCAAGTGGTTAACAGCCTTGACAGACTAGTTTGAAAGTGAAAGGCACCATTGTGGAGAGGAGAAGACAGCCCAGCACACTCAACACTGCATGGCCAGCTGAGAAAGTAAACGCCTGATGAAAGAAAGCATCCTAGAGAAGCAAAACTGTGTTATGAATAGCAGTGAAGGAACGTGTCATTAAGGTGCAGAGAGTATTGAGAATTAACCTCTGGCTCTTCATCATAACTGCATTCAGCAGAACTTGGGATTTGTTTGTTATCAGCTTTAAAACAATCCCTACTAACAACAACTCAGGCTTGTTTCTCTATCGCTTTGTGTCAACCTGCTCCTTTCATTTCTATTCTCCTGCCATTTCTAAGCATCTCCCAGCCAGCAGTACGCACTCACCCTGCACGGTGGGATTGTTCCTCAGTGAGAGCTGGGAAATGCTACAAGCCACCTCCAGCTCAGGTTTGGTGCCCAGACACAGCCGCTGCTGTAAAGATTTCCGCCTCTTCTAAAGATTTCCATCACCCTTGTGCCCGGGATAGCCCTAATCACTTGCAATGGCCACAGTAAATGGAGCTGAACAAGGAGAGCTGATGGGCCAGGCAGGTGAAGCACACAGCAGCACCTTCCTCCTCCTCCTGCTGATGCTGCCCTGGTTGTCCCCGTGCCAGCCCCGCTATACCTGGGCTGTCCCAGTCAAGAGCTGTCCCTGCAAGGCTTGCTGCAGCTCACCGCGAGGGCTGCCATGAGAATCATAGAATGCATTGGGTTGGAAGGGGCCTCTAAAGGCCATCTAGTCCAGCTCCCATACAGTAATCAGGGACATCTCCAGCTAGGGCAGGTTGCTCAGAGCCCCATCAAGCCCGACCTTGAATGTCTCCTAGGATGGGGCCTCCACCACCTCCCTGGGCAACTTGTGCCAGTGCTCAACCACCCTTAGAGACAGGCGATGCAGCGCTGCCCAGAGAGGGAGGCTGGAGCTGGAAGGTCCTCTTTCGATGGCAACTCTACTTCTTGAATTGCCTTAGTTGTGAAGTCAAACCACACCTTGAGAGACAAGTTACACATGGGCAAACACAACTGTTGGAGGATCATTAAACATTATTATGCCGTTCACCTCAGTAACCCCAAGGTATAACGTCCTGCTCACAAGGGTAGCTCTGATGCTCCTCTGTCCCAAAGCTGTCTGACTTCAGCCTGTCCAGAGAAGCTTAAACCCTTGCCAGAGAATCATCCCCTGGGGCCTTTAGAGCTGGCAGATATTTACAGCAACACAGAAAAGCTCGTTTCAGACCAAGGTCACCTCCCCCCCACAACTGGAACAAGATGCTCAGAAGCTTAAAAAGCCAAGTCTGTGCAAGTGAGAGTCATCCCCTTCCTGGCCAAGGTACCCCAGACCCGTGATGCTCTGCTCGCTACCAGCACTGGCATCACAGCCTCAACACCACGGGACCTTCTGGGCCAGCCGTCAGGGAAAGTTAAACAGCCAGACAATAGTTTCAATTATTGCTAAAGAGCAACTTTGTTTGCACACTGGCAACTTTTTTCACAGATTAACTGCATCCCTCCCAATCCGTGGATATTTCATCCCCAGTACTATGGTAAGGAGAGAAAACACAGTTCTGTAATTCCCTTAAAGACAGCCCAGCTTTTCTCATTATCTGTGAGCCGGGGGGTGCAGAGTCTGTATTAGACTGCAGAGAAGCAGCTGTATTATCTCTACTCTGAGTAAACCACGTTGTAGCACTCAGTGAACATTTTCTTTACAGTCCACAAGCTCTTCTCACTTCACTCAACACATGGATTTTATTTGAGCAGGCTTAGTGGTGTGAGGAGCGAGGGAGAACTGGGAATAAAAAGTGGTGAGGGAAAGTTAGGAGGACGATAAAGTAACAAGTTTCCAAAATATTAGATTTATTTACAAATTTCTGGCAATTTCAGGTCTGCAGGGGCCGGAAAACACGGTTAGAAATGAATACTGGCCTGGAAAAATGTAACGATTAAGAAAAGCAAACTTGCAACAGAAAAGGGCAAACCCAACAACGAAGCACATGCAAATTTCCATTAACTTCAGTAAAGTCAGGATTTTGTCCAGAAGTTAGCAGAGATTTAGCCAGTGAAATGGCCAAAGAAAACAAGGTATAGTTAGGAACGCCCGTAGTCTTCCAAGAGCTGCTTTTAGTGCATGGATAACACTGGACTGACTTGAACCTGCTCCCACTTGGCAGGGGAGGGATCTTTTTTCCTCCCCCAGCTGTCTATATAAATGTCCCGTCTTTTTTTTAAATATGTCTAACATCCAATTTAAAGCCTATTAAGTGTTCTCAATCAGATATAATTTCATTCAGTTTAGGGGGAAAAAAAGATATAGCAAACAGTTTGCTCACACCACAAAGAGATACTCATGAGAAGACACTAAGAGAAAACCAGGTCCCAAGGTGGGCTCCTAGAAGGTCACCTCTGTGCCCACCAGTGCAGAAGCTGGAGATGAAGCTAATGGAGGGAAGCCCACGCCAGCCAAGTGCTGTAGGTCCTGGAGCACTCAGCGGGTGTTCTGCAGCTCCAGAAACACAATAGCACCTACAAAACATTATAATAAGCAAATATCTAAAATGGTTTTGTGGAGGACAAGTGACTGGCTGTATGGTATCACTGTGGAAAAACGCTGGTCCGCTTGTTGGATGAGTAGAGTGAGAGGGTAACTCACCAAAAAGTCTCATTACAAACTTTTTAAAAGTTTGTCTTCAGTTTCAACCTTTTCCTTTTAACTTTTTTCCAGTATTAACTATGGTTTCAAACAAAACGTTACTCCCGGCTTAACAGGTCATTTTGAAAAAGGTCCTTGGAAGAAACGCACCCGTTTTATGGACAGTTTTTTGTTTTATAAATGAATATTTTCCAATGGAAAAAAAAAGAGGTCGATTACTTTGCTAAGTAGAAACATAACGACTCCTCTCCGTGTTCCCCCCGGTTCTGGTAGCTGCCTGCTGCTTCCCTCTTCTCCCCATGGCTTTAAGACCTGACAGCATCATTCTTCCCTGCCCATCCCAAACAGCTGAGCCTGCCTGTAAAACATCCAAGCTTCCTTCCCAGTCTGTGGGAGGCTGAAACCTCTCTCGTGTCAAAAAAAAGCCTTGCCGCGTCCATCCAGATCGGACACAGAAGAAGGCCAATGTTATTTTGAAATCAGTACAAAAACAGTAACATTGTGCTTCTCATTCTGTACCGAGGCTGGAGCAGATCGAGGGCACCTCGCCCTGCCTGGGCAATGGAGATTCCTTCCATTTCAGGTATGTTGAACAATTTTATTTGCAGAACAGTCTCAGCAAAAGCAGGCTAAAGTCTGAGGACACCATGCCAGTTAGAGGAGGCAAAACTTACTGGAGAGATGTGAATATATTTAGACGAACACACCGAACTTCAGAAACACACCCCAGGCTGCAGATGAATGAGCATGGCTCTCCTAAAACGTGACTGAGAACAAATGCTGCTGGGTCTGCTTTTCCAGCCCTATCCACGTTACTCATATCAATCACAGTAACACCTCGGCAGAACAGCAACCCCCTGGAACACCTGGAAACGCAACTTTCTGAGCCTGCTCCGCCCCAAGTTTCAATAGTTTTAGCTTTGCATTCAAGTACACTGCCTCCTCAGTACCACGAAGAGAGTCTTCGCGGGCAGCTCTAGCAGCACATTTGTTTGCTAAATAACGACACTTCATCCATCAGGCTGTTGGCTTGCAAAACAGTCCTGAAGGTAACGTCGTATTTTTTATTAAACGCTCATTTTAAAGTCAACTGGTTTTCTACATTTCTGGATTAGTGTCCAGCAAGGGCACTTGAGGAGAGAGGGGTCACCACACAGGGACACAAGCCTTGCTCCAGGGAGCAAACACCCTCAGTAGAAAGGGCTGATGGAGCAAACTGGGCAAGAGTTCAGGCAGCCTCTCGGTGCAGCTCAAAACGCCAACATTGCAACGCAGAGGGAAGCGTCGCTCTGGCTCAGATCTCTGGCTCTCTGCCACTTCTTTGGATGTTTATGTAGCTACACAGCACCACAGAGTAGAGAGCACTACGTTATTGACCTCTTCTTGGTCCACCAAGTGCCTATATCTTATGCTGCCTCGTCTTAAAACTAGCTCTAGACAATTCTGTAAGCGAAGGGCTGGCATTTATTATCAGAGCTTTTTAACAGGGAGAGTAAAGCTATTGGAGAAAAACAGTCTCGTGGTTGGAACGCAGGGGTGGAGACCCAGAAAACGAGGTTGCTTTACAAATTGTGCCGTATGTTTTATCTGTCATCCAGTAAAGATGGCAAGATCCTTCTGGATGCGGGCCCCTCACGTACAAGCGGAGCTGCAAACGTCTGTATTGCCACAGACTGTTGTAAGAGCTTTGACATATTAAGTGGAAAATGTTCAAGCCTTGCTTTGGGACGACCCAAACTCCCACACTACAGTGAGGCAGAGGATAATTCCCTGGTTTTTGTATGCTAGGGCATCTCCTGTCATTCCCCAGGCTGCTCCAGTAACTGGTGCTAGGACCACAGAGTTTGGTGGCATCAGGCTGGAGTCTCTCAGGACACTCAGAGTTCCCAGAGAGTTTGGGTTTCCCATTTAAGAGCAGCCCCAAAGTCCAGGAGCATTTTACCACTCCCACAGCCCTAAACTCCAACTCCAGCAGCCTTGGTTGGGGCGGCTGTACCTGCAGCTACACCCAAGCTTGCCAGAGCATCTGCTGCTTAATGTGAGGGAGGCTGGGGTGGGACTTTTCACAAAGGCCTCAGGTGATAGGATGAGGGGTGATGGGTTCAAACTGGAAGAGGGGAGATTTAGATTGGAAATTAGAAAGAAATTCTTCACTCTGAGGGTGGTGAGACACTGGCACAGGTTGCCCAGGGAAGCTGTGGATGCTCCATCCCTGGAGGTGTTCAAGGTCAGGTTGGACGGGGGCTTGAGCAACCTGGTCTAGTGGGAGGTGCCCCTGCCATGGCAGGGGGCTGGAATGAGATGATCTTTAAGGTCTCTTCCAACCCAAACCATTCTATAATTCTATGAATTGCAGGTCATTAGGGAAGAAAATACACAGGAGGCATTGCATCCTGAGTAAGCCAGCAGGGCTGAGCCCATCTCTCCTTACCCACTGCACTTTACTCCTGCTGCTGAGCCCTCCTTGCCCCAGCACAACCAACTGCCTGGAGCAGAGCCAGGAGAGCTGCCCCAACCAGCCAGCAGCTCTTAGAGGCCCTTCCATCCCAAGACAACAACAGAGAGAGGAGATGAGGGATAAAGATGAACAGAGCAATGATTTAACTGCAGAGCTGTCATCAGCAAGAGGTTTCAGAACCTCATGCAGAAATCACACATTTTACCATCTATTGCCCCAGGAATCCCCATCCCGCGGTAACGAGGGAAACGACGGCGGCAACCAGCAGCCATTTGCTGCAGTCTCAGAGGAACGACCGAACAGACAGCACCAGTGATGGTTCAAACGCTCCTTAGCAAAACACAACTCGAAGCCCAGGACCAGGAGGGGCTCCTTGGTGGGACAAGGTGTACAAGGAGATGGTGGCAAAAGCCCAGCTCCTGCAAGCACAGCACCGCTCTCAGGCCACCACTTCCCTGCATTCAAAGCGCTTCAGGAGCGGCCTCTCTCCTCCGTATTTGCAATTTTTCATGCTGTTGCAATATAAACAGTAACGACTCCGGGTAAATGTTAGCTTTCAATGACAACCACTGTACATATAGATTTCATACAGTTTACTTTGCGTGTTTTGGTTAAAAGGTCAGAGTAGTGCTCAAATATTTGGAGGAGGCATGAAATTTATAGCACCTAAGAAATTACAGCACGTAGTAAACACACATGCACCCTATTTATATTTCTATACGTATAAAGAGGAACAGCGTGGCTTTGGCAGCTGGTTTATTCCTGCTGGAAGGCAGGATTCGAGAAGTCAACTGGTGTGTGCGTGGCCTCACCCCTCCCCACGCCTTGGAAGGGTCTTCGCTCTGCGGCGGACGTTAAGCTAACGCATATTGCTATTTACATTATCTTTAATTAAATGCCACTTTTCATACACACATACTATGTAGCTGACACTCACAGCTCTCCCTCCGAATCAAGGAAAATCTCCTTTCTGTGGCCCCTTCTCCAGATGTTGGTCTTTCAGCAGCGATGCAGGATGACCCCAGCTGCAGGAGAAGCAAGGGGTGTGCTGAGACATTCTCACCTCCACCCCAGACACCCTGGGGAGGCACACGTTCCTGTCCTGAGGCTCGGGGTGGGGGTGAAGGCAGCAAGGAGCAGTGCTGTGTGTGTCCCCAGGCTGGCCATTCCCCATGGCCAACTCCCACCATGGGTCCTGCACCAAGCAGAGGGGTGAAGGCAGCTCCTGCACCCCTAAAAAGCTTTCTCCTGAGCTCTGCTCCCAGCAGCAGAACCAGACCCCTCCTTTTGCTCTGCACACTTTGCTGTCAGCAGGCAGGGCACAGGTTTTCTGGCTTCCATATAGACAGCTTCCCAGTCTGCTGGTGGGCACTGGCTCCGGAGTGGGACATCCCAACACCAAGAGGGGTTCGCTGCCTCTCAAGGCACATATGAGGCTATGGAGGTGGTTCACCCCAGCGTTACAAGACAAGAAGCCCCAGAAGGAAGCAGCAGCAGATAACCCCTCTCCCCTTTTCGTACCGAGTCCCCCAAAATGGTGGGTGTGAAATCCAGGAAAATCGGCAGCAGCTCTCCAGGGAGCCCAGGAGATGTGCTACCATCCAAGGGAGGAGCTACCTCTGGTTGTAAGAGGTCTAACCAAACCGGATAAGACGGGCAAAGCACCTTAAATAGTCCTCTCCAAGCACAGCAAAACATCGAGGGCTTACCCCTGGCACACGCATGAGCAGGGGAAGGGGCATAGCCACGTCCTGCGGTGGGGAGCTCCTGATCCCAGCCATCAGGAACAGCACCAGCACAGGGATTTCCACCTGGGTCACCGCAGTCAGCTGGGGAAGGGGTGGAAACGCCGTGAATCTGCTGTTGTGGCACACACCATGGGCGAACGCCCCCCAGCACGGGCTCCATGGTTCCGTCAGCAGCAGGATGGACCCAGCTCGCCTGGCCGAGCTGGCACCTCCACCAGCAACGCCATGGAAGTTTAATTCTGGTTAATAAAAGGATTGCAGCTGCAGCTTGGATTTGACACAACAAACCTCATTTCTCCAGCCGTTCCAAGAATGACTCAAGTTCACTGTTCTCTGCAATTCGGGCGCTGGTTCCCCAGCAGTGCCCAGCAGTAGGAGCTGCAGGCTCTGCTCTGGCAAAGCCGAGCCTTAGGGTTTTTGCAGCATAAACCAGCTCTATTTAGCGAGCCCACCAAAGCACCAAGGTGTTGGTTATTATTACTAAGGGAAAACAATCTACTCGGTTTCCAGAATTGTCCTTCACAACACAGAACTAGTGGAAAAAAGCAAAAAAAAAAAGGAAAAGCTCCTGACGCGAGTTAAAAGGGGTGGGGAAGGAGGCCAGTTCTGGACAAACCCAGCACGTGCAGAATAGGGCAACCGAGTGAAGATTACCTACCAGGTCACTTGTTCATAATGCCAATATATGATTATTAGGATTAGCCCAGTAATTGTTACTCTTTGCCTAGACCACAGCCGGCCCAGGAGCCGTATCCTCCCCCAGTGCTGGCCCATCCAGCCATAAAGCAGCTGCAGCTGCACCACAAAGCCCAGAAAGATTTAAAAGCCATCCCAGAGATGAAGCAGCAATGCTTTTACCCCACTCAAATGGAGTTTTATGACTATACATTCGGATTCTGAGTCAGAGCCCTCAACAGATTTAGTTTCTATCCCCCGTATTCTAGCAGGGCAGCTGCCACCGCGGCTGAGCTGCTGCTGCTGCAAATGGTTTTGCAGCACCTGACTCCTCCTAGGCTGTGAGCTACAAAGAGAAGGAAAACTTAAAAGTAAACTTCAGGATTCGGTGCACAGAAAGCATTTAAAAAAACCCCTCATAACTGGAATAAAACGTGGTCATTTTGATGTACACATCATCTCTTTTTTCCTTGGCTTATTTTAAGGATTTTAGTTGCCATAACAACATATTTTACTGTAGAGCGTACTGAAATGAGTTTGTTCTTCCTTCTGGCGCGCAGCAGAGCCCTGGCCACCACCCGTGCCCCAAAGGGCAGGCACACTCTCCCCATTCCAGGGCACTCCAGGGGTGCCCAACACCAGCACACAGGAGTTGTGAGCTGCACGTGGCCAGCAAGAACCAACCCCAGAGCCAGGACCAAGGCACCATAACCCAGGCACACACAGCAGTAGGCACCTGGGGGAAAAGCCACCAGAGAAGCAGGTAAAGCAGCTCAACAGCATCAACCCAACTATTGTGGGTTCTAACAACTATCGCAGAGCCCTCAAGAAGCCCCTCACTCACCCTCCCTCTCCCCAGGCCATCCCAGAGAAGCTCTTACCTGCACCCAGCACGCTCTCTGCAACCAAAGAGACCCTCAGAGGAGGAGCAAGCCCCAGGCTGGGTGCACAGATAAGCAAGGGTGTGTGGATGAGGAACACCTGCATGGATGGGGAACACCTGCATGGATGAGGAACACCTGCAGTGGTCAGGCAGTTGGAGTACATGATTGTTGTAGGTCCCTTCCAACTGAAAGAGTCCTATTCTATCCTATTTTAATTCTCTTTCTATCCTAGCCTAGCCTAGCCTATATTTGCTGGAGGTCTCCTGCAAGGGTTCCTGGACTGAGCTGCAGCCGAGTGGGCCTGAAGCAAGCAGTAACGAGTCTCCTCGCTGCTCCCAGGGCTTCAGCCTCCCCACGCTCTGATTGCCCGTGACCTTTTGAATATCTGCGTTTGCTAGTAAATAGCCTTGCTGCTGTAGCCACAACGAGCTCAGACTAGGAGCAAGGGAGGAGGAGATGCCAGAGTGGCTCTTGTGCGGATGCTGATTGCGTACAGCAGGGACCAAGGGGCTTGTTAAAACTTGTCCTGCCTGTCTGAGAGCTCAGGAGGTGCTGGGGACTGGGGGGAAACGCCGAGGGGAGGGAGCAGAGCTTCAACCAGTTCTCTGTGTGCTGTAATCCCGAGCCAGCGGACGCGGGAGGGCTGCGATGGGCTCTGCTGCTGCCAGGCTCCGGCAGCCCAGGGCCCTGTGCAGCAGGCAGAGCCTCCTCGGGGTTACTCATCTCTAGAAACTCTTTATTGTTCCAAAACACGTGTTATCTGAAATGCATGTCTTCCGTTACAGCAGTGCCTTGCTTCCCCAGAGCTGCCTGGTCCCCAGGTAACCGAAGGAAGGGAGCGGTGGATGCTGGACCCGCTCCAGAGAGCTCAGCGCTTGCTAAACACAGTTTTTGAATGTTTTCAAATATTTACTCTCTCCTGTATACCTTTTTTTTTTTCCTTCTTTTTTGCAACAAAAGTTACAGTATGATTTTCAAGCGAGATAACCCCGGGGCGGTGGCGGGAGGTTATAATGCTCCTGGATTCTCCTGCCCTCGCAAATCCGTACGGAAAAGCTCGGCGGCTCCCGGCAAACCCGTGCCCTCCAACACGGCGCGTGGCTGAGGAAAGCACGTTCCCTCTTCAAACCATGGAAGGACTTTAATTAAAACCAGTGAAAGGAGCTTTAAGCATAGAAAACTATGAGCTTTAAGTAGAGAATATTCTGGTCTTCTCCCAGGTTATTTGCTCTGCTTGAAAGCTAACGTTCTGCTTTAAGTCTGTTTTTATATGTCTCTTGGACTTGAATTACGGCGCGTTAATTATGGCTGGAGGCAACGAAGAAGTGTTGTTCCTTTACAAAGAAGATGGAGAAATTCAGTTAAAAATAGATTATAAGACAGCGCTGCCAGGCACAGGCATTTTCCTGCCTCCACTGGATTCCTGTTTTCCACAGACCGAGGAGGAATTTGCTCACAGAACATACGGAATTTTTATATTACTCAGCACAATTAACTGTGACTGGTTAAATGAGCGCAGCGACTGCGGAGGTCACTCGAACAGCCATTAACTTTTCCCTGCTAAGTGAGGCGGCTGTTGGCCAGAAAATCATTCTCTTCCTCCGCCCCCCTTTCTTTTCCTTTCCTTTTTTTTTTTTGCATTTTTACAGAGGCTTTTTAGCTTCTGTCGGGCAGGGCGAGGAGCCGCTGTGTGCACGTAACGCCCGGCAGCGCCGTGGGACTGCAAGAGACCAGACCTGCTGTAAGGTCTGAAGTCGGACCCGAGCGATGCACCGAGTTGTTGGAGGACCTGGAGCTGCCCGGAGATGCTGCTGAGCTTTATTCCCGAGGGATGGAGAGCAGCAACAGCAAATGCCCACCTCCTCCTCGGGAAGAGGAATGGCGTTTCCTTTAAAAACGTCACCCCTGCAGCAAATGGAAGCTTTTGATAAACCCGCCCTTTGATCTGTGCATTATTTCCTTACGCTCTGACGTATTAGCAAGTATTCTCAAAATAGCATTGCTCCTCTAACACCAGTTTGCTGGGCCACGCTCTCACCCAGCCCTGCAGAGGAGGATGCTCTGGCTTGTTCTCCTCAACACCCAGTCTGGAGAAGAGGAGGCTACAAGGAGACCTCATTGTGGCCTTCCAGTATCTTAAGGGGGCCTACAAGAAAGCCGGTGAGGGACTTTTTAGGATGTCGGGCAGTGGTAGGACTAAGGGGAATGGATCAAAACTAGAGGTGGGTAGATTCAGATTAGTCGTTAGGAAGAAGTTCTTCACCGTGAGGGCGGTGAGACACTGGAACAGGTTGCCCAGAGAGGTGGTGGAAGCCCCATCCCTGGAAGTTTTTAGGGCCAGGCTGGATGGGGCTCTGAGCAACCTGTCCTAGTGGGAGGTGTCCCTGCCCATGGCAAGGGGGGTGGAACTTGGTGATCTTTAAGGTTCTTTCCAACCCTGACAATTCTATGATCCTGGTCCCCTCAAGCAGCATGTCCCTGCCACCAGTGTGAGACCAGGGAACTGCTTCCACTGAAAATCAAGCTAATCAGGGCAATCCAGGAGCAGTGGTCAGTAGGAGCAGGTCCCTGGTGCAGCTCCCCAGGTCCTGGGCACCCACCACAGCGTTGGCACTCCCCGGCAGAAGGGACCCAGCAGCCTCTGGAGCAGACCCCATGGTCTAGCAGACGTGAGGGCAGCTCAGACTTGATGTGCACAGATTGCCACCTTGTGGCGACTGAAAAAGGCCGTTCATCACTTCACCGACCCAAGTTCTGTTGACAGGGGATGCTGATGAACCCTAAACATCGCTGCGAGGCTGCTCTAAACCAACTTCCTGCTCCTCTCGCTGCCTGGCGCAGCGACTCTGCCGCTGCGGTCAGCGGGTCTGGAGGTCAAATCACATTTCCTTTGCTTGCTTCCTTTATTATCCCAGTATTTTAAACGTTCAGGATATTTTGGTTAGAAAGGAAGGCCAAGGAGTGACTTTGGGAAGGAGGTTCAGTGTTGGTGCTGCTTCTCCTGGGTGAAATACAGATTCGAGGCCAGGGATGCTCTGGCCATGTTCACACCCTACACCAGGAGGTTTAGGGAACCCCCAGTAACCTCCTCAAAACCCTCCTGCACGTGGCCAGCGGGCACAAACCTGTGGGACGAGGCGTTTTCAAGCAGCCAGCCTGAATTCAGCAACGGCACCGGGTCCAGGAGTTACTGCCCAGCTTCTGGGCCGCTGTGGAGCTCAGGCTCCTCCTCACCACACTGGAGATGCCATATCACACAGGAGATCCCCTCCGGGCAGGAAAACCGGCCGGGTGCTCTACATGAGCCAGCGCAGCTAACCAGCCATTGGCACAGCTCCTCCTGCCTGGGGAAGGACTCGTCTCACCAAGTCACAGAGGTCTCCCGTGTGCCTCTGAGTCACCCCGTCTTGCCTTTACGGTCAGAGCGTGTGACTCATCTGGCTTACCATGGCACTCTGCTTCAAGATAAGAGAAGTGCCTTATAGAGCGTATTTATTTCCCTTGCTGTAAAGCCCCGAAAGATTTACTCAGACATCTACATCGGCATTCCCGATACCCATCTGACCAGGTGAATCCCACAGCAGATGGGCGAAAGGCTGAAGACAGAAGTACTGAGAACCACAGCAATACAAATAATAGCAGAAATAGTTCACTGGTTCAGAGAGCGATGCAGGTAAATTGCTGATAATGGCATAGATTAAGGAGCAAAAGGTAAAGATATGCTTTGGTTCTGGTTTTGTTTTCCCAGCTGAACTGGGGACCTAGGCTGTGGTTCTGCTTTGCTTGCTTAGTGACCTCCAGACAAATCATTCCCCTTCTCTGTGTCCTAATTTCTCCCTCTGTGATACAGAAATGACAATAATTAACCAACGTCTTTGCAAACTGCATTGGCTGAGCCTGGTAAAAAGGGAAAAAGCATTTTCCAGAAGGAGAAAACTGGAGCAGAATTACGATCCGTGAAGCTTTGGTGGCTTCCTGAGCTTCATCAAGTGTTGCAGCCACGGGTTACTCCCGTGCTTGGGAGTCAAGACTCTTGCCATGATGCATCATCTGAAGTCTTCCCACCTTGCTTAGCTGCAGGCTGTAAATAAAAGACACTTGTTGATAACAGAAAAAAGCAGCAAAGGCCCAAGCTGGGTAAAGCCATCAGCGTTCTGGTTTGGATGCCCCGGGTCAGAGCCTGCCGGGCGTTGAGCAAACCACCCGCACGAAGCCACGGGCACGTTAACCTCGGTGTGCGAGGGGCTGGGGCTGGGTGGGAGAGCCGCAGATCACTGCAGCCCGGCCGGGGGGAGCAGGCTCCGCACCCAGCGCGGGGTGGGGATGGCGGCTGAAGATCTGCCATGAGGAACCTTGGCAGTGGCACGGAGGGAGCTGAGATGCCATAGAAGCACGGGCCAGGGCTGTCCGGAGTGCCAGGCTTTTCCTGGAGCAGTGTTTCTGCATCCAGGGAGCCCATCTCTGCGCAGCCCGCGTGTCCTTGCACCAGCCCTCCGACTTCCTGCGATGGCTAGCAGATTAATCAAAGGTTACACGAGAAAGAAACCAGGACCATAGCAACCAGACTAACACAGCCGGGCGGGATCTAAACACCAAGCCCATCTACACGAGAGTGAAGTGACTTATTTGGGGGATTGCACTTCAGGTTTCCATGGAAAAAACCTCCCATAGAACGTACTTCCAGCCGAATTACTGTGCGAACTGGAGAGAGGTTTCAGAGCTTCAGCTTGATGTTTTTAACGAGCATTATCTTAGCTGCTGCCAGCACTTTCCCATTTCAAAATTGAGCTGAGCTGCATTTTTCCCAGGGTCTAGAATTCTGCCTGTGTTTGCTTTGAAAATAACGAAGAAACAAGAAATGGCCTCTGCGGTTATTCAGCCGTGTTCTTAGCCATCCAGAGTGAAAACGAGCAAACAAACGTGCTGGAGGTAGAGAGCTGAACGTGGACGCTGCGGAGCTACCGACAGCACGAGAACATTCATACCCCCGCCGAAATGCCGCCCACATCGAGATCGTGCTGACCGGCTCACACAGAGAAAAATCACAAGGAAATAGGAGCCAAAATCCCTACAAATCAGCAAAGCCAATTTTAATTGTGGCCGAAAGAGAAGAACTGTTGTTGTGTTTCTCCAACATGTATTTCAGATGCGTCCACGCGCCGCGGTTCAAGGGGAATGCAGCAGGACTTGGGGAAGGTGCCTTCTCGGTTGAGGGAAGCATTGCCTCCTTTCAGCAGTGCAGGGGAAGGTCATCAGCGTGTTTAGGAGTAGCCTGGGTTGAGCACAGAATAACTCTGCTGTGGCAAGGAAAGGGGCCAGGTGACACTAAAGACCCTTCTGTTTTTCCTTGCCTCCAGTATTTGAACTCCGTTGGGATCCCCAGTATATAGAATCATAGAATCACAGAATGTGAGGGGTCAGAAGGGACCTCTGGAGATCATTGAGTCCAACCCCCCTGCCAGAGCAGGACCAGAGAATCCAGGGCAGGTCACACAGGAACGCATCCAGACGGGTCTGGAAAGTCTCCAGAGAAGGAGACTCCACAAGCTCTCTGGGGAGCCCGTTCCAGTGCTCTGGAACCCTCCCAGTCAAGAAGTTCCTCCTCATGTTGAGGTGGAACTTCCTGTGCTCTCGCTTGCATCCCTTGCCCCTTGTCCTATCGCAGGGCACCAGTGAGAAGAGGTTGCCCCTTTCTTCTTGACCCCCAGCCCTCATCTATTGATCCACATTCAGTAGATCCCCTCTCAGGCTTCTCTTCTCCAGACTAACCAGCCCCAGGGCTCTCAACCTTTCCTCCTCAGGCAGGTGTTCCAGTCCCCTCCTCATCCTCGTAGCCTCTGCTGGACTCTCTCCAGTAGCTCTCTGTCCCTCCTGAACTGGGGAGCCCAGAACTGAAGGCAGGACTCCAGGTGAGGTCTCACCAAAGTCTTGAGATTCTCCAGGTCAGTAAAATTCAGCTCCAGCCTGGCTTTGTGCAGGGTTTGGTACCGCCATGGGGAGTGGAGCTCAGGGTGAGGGGCTTTCCGTGTGGACTTCACTACATACCACAGTGTCCACTACGTATGCTGTGAGGATTTACTCATGCAGGGAAAAGCCAAGAAAATACTCCTGACTGAGCAGCGTGCCTGACTCTTACATTTAAACAACTTCATCGCCAGGGATGGATTTTTCCTCTCTTTTTTTTCCTGTGTTTTCCATGATTGTTAAATATATTATGACCTCTTATTTACCTCGCTCTGAAACCCTGAGACCTCCTGTGGCTTCACTCCTCCTGGCCTTCTCCAAAGAAATCTCTGTATATTCACAGCAGATCTTAAGAGAAGTGAGAGGAGCAGCATGTGGACGATGTAAATCCCGTTGCACACACACGTACGTTTGAACAATCTGCTGTAAACCTGCCCCAGCAGCTCCGGCAGCCCGTGGGCACGGCCGCTTTGTGTCCTCCTGCCCCGCGGGAGCATCGCAGCCCGTTCATGGAAGCGACAACTGGGAGGGGAACCCACCACTAGTTAAGATGTAGACAGGAGGCTCATTTCCAGATTTAAGCTCTACATTCACTCCAGGTCTGAAACAGAAGTAAGAATAGATTTGAGGCAGAATTAGGCCTCTTAGGCTCAATTAAAGCTCAGGCAGAAGATTAAGATTCTCATATTTAGCGCACGAGTCAAGTTCACCTGATTGCTGCAAATTTATCCCACATTAGCGGTGGTGTGAAGGAGTGAAGAATTAATCCAGTGGCGTGGGCTTGGACCAATCCATCATTTGTAATTATGATCTTCTTGTCTTTTGTCAATATGCATATTTAAGAGGCTTATTATGAGAGGCTTGTTCAATTTAAAAGAAAAAAAAATCTCCCCACCCCCTCCCTCCCGGCAAACCTTGATATTTACAGCAGATAATGTTACTTAAACATTAAATAAACAAACAGAAACAAACTACCCCCTGGCAACAGAATTATCTGGGTGGTGTAAATGTGAACAAATGTCTTCAGTCTAAAAGATACTGACATGAAGTTTACATGAAACATCTGCCTGGCTCAAAGCTGCTACTGACATGGAAAACTGTGAGGTCCCAACCTCCAGCTCAAACCTGCTGCTACAGGAGGGTTAAGTACCTCTAGTTTAGATAAAAGGATGTAGAGTATAAGAATTCCAGAAGAGTATAAAACACCCAGAGAAAACATTGAAGCCAGCGGCAGCTGATCACGCAGATGTTCTGAGTCATTGCTCCCAAAATCCACACTCGGGGCCGTTCTTTTTCCACGTGAGATTATATTCACAGATGCTCTTTCGTTCTGTAGCTTTTAAGGTCCATACAACTGCTCGTGGCTTTTAGTCAAACAAAATGTTGTTAAGTTATTTCACTGTTTTGCTGAAGCGTACTGTTTTAGTGGGAAAAGCACTGGATGGAGAACTGGCCCGAGCAGATTCCACTCCCAGCACGGCCCTTACCTTTAGCTGGTGTTAGAATCAGAGAATCATTTAGGTTGGAGAAGACCTCTAGGATCACCAAGTCCAACCTTCATCCCAACATCTCCCTGACCCCCAGAACATGTCTCAAAGCGCCACAATACTCATTTTTGAACCCCTCCAGGGATGGAGACTCCACCACTGCCCTGGGCAGCCTGTTCCAATGCCTGACCACTCTTTCAGTAAAGAACTTCCTCCTGATATCTAATCTAATCCTTCCCTGGTGCAGCTTGAGGCCATTACCTCTTGTCCTGTTGTTAGTACTTGGGAGAAGAGACCAGCACCAGCCTCACCACAACCTCCTTTCAGGTAGTTGTGGAGAGCAATGAGGTCTCCTCTCAGCCTCCTCTTCCCCAAGCTAAACAATCCCCGTTGCTTCTGCTCATCCTCCCTGCCTTCAGACAACTTCCCTGCTCCTCCACGGGTTGCTGCCACTCCAGAATCAGCAATTCCATCCTATAACCGATTAACTGAACTCAGGCCACTTAATTCCCAGACTCGTTGAACTCAAGGCTGGCTGCTGAAATCAGCGACCTGACTGGCAGGGGACTGGGCAAATGTTCCTCCAGACAAACAACAACTCGGAGCAAAACAAGGACCCTCTTCTCACCGGTTGCATAATCCAAAAGCACTCAAAGCCACTATGTTCAATGTATTTAAAGGCTGAAGTAGACCCAAAATATCCAGTGGTGAAATTGTATGTCTGAAAGGCACGGAGAAGGTTAAAATACGGGGTGGTATTTTTATAATACTCTAGTCTGATTATTTCAGCTTCTTCTCTAAATAACATCTCAATGGTTGATGACAGGAAATGAGGCCATCAAAGAGAATTCGATACATGTTCTTCTAGCAAAGATGATGAAAAAATAAACAGCCTATGCTGAGGTAGAGTCGTAAGCGACCAGTAAACAAAGCTGCAATAAGACTAACAAAAGTTATGAATATACTAGAACAAAAAGTAAAAGCAAAACACCCGGCCATTACTTAGCAGGGAAGGAGAGCAGGTGCTGCCTGGTGACAAGGAGGTTAACGTGCCCTTTTGATGTGAGCCCTCACCACAACACCAGCTGCAACCAAACGCTTAAACCCTGAAAAGGTTAAGATGATTTCTGTAAATCGTGTGTCCATGGAGGCTTATCAAATGATACTGGAGGATTCTCAGGGAACTGGGCAGAGCAACTGGTCAGCCACCTGCAATCGTCGCGAGAACATGTGCAACAACGGCAGGGATGGGGCCACAAACAGTTGTGCAGTTACAGAGGAACAAAGAAAGCATTTCTGAAGAGGAGGGCCTGAGGAACAGAAGCTGATGCCCATAAGGAGGCTGGAAAACAACTGGCAAGGGTTAGGGCTGGGCCAGCCAGCAGATGAATGACAGACACTCTTATTAACCCCTCTCCCTTCCCAGAAGGCAGTCTCAGATTGGGATTGAAGGCAGAATGGACAGAGTCCTCTTCAGATGTTGGCCACCGAAGAAGCGCCTTGACCCTCATGCTCCCTCAGCTTTACACCGAACATGCTGTACCTGGGATGGAATCCCTCGCTGGTCAGTTTGGGGTCCCCTGTCCTGGCCACTCGTCCTCGCAGGTGCCACCTCCTACTCGCTGCACCCCAACGTGGGGCACAAGGTCGAGCAGTGACCTTGGTCTGCACAGGAGCGAGGAGAAGCCGGAGCCTTTCCACATGCCCCAGCCCTTGGTAGTGGCTGTGAACATGGAGCGTTGTCACTGCTGGGAGCAGAGACCGGCTGCAAAATATCTCTTTAACTTCAGCCAGTGCAGTCACTGAGAAAAGACAGAGCTGAAAAGTAAAATCACTGACCAGAATTAGTTGTTCTAGCTCAGAGCAGGACAACAACTAATAGAATCAGGCTGTGAATACATAGAAGAAAACGCGGTGGTAACAAACAGCCAATATGGAAATTTAAAGAGAGGAAGCAGGTTAGGAATCCTGGTTATCTTCTTCTACAGGTCTCATTAAAGACGAGGAAGCAGCAGATGGGATATTGTGATTTACAAGAAACAGTTCAGAAAAACGTATTACAAAGGTTGAAATGCGAGGGCAAAACAGAATCACAGAATCCTTATGGTTGGAAAGGACCTCCAGGGTCATCAAGTCCAACCTTTCTCCTAGCACCTCTCTAACCACTACACCATATCCTCAACCACGAGAGCATCACTATTTAATAAAGGCCACCCCCAGCCTGCACTATTGACTACTGTGACCAACGTGGAGGATGGAATTTGAAGATGGTAACAAAGGGGAAGGCACTGCTATCGCTTTGGAGGTGGGACTAGAGCTCACACTGACCTGCACAAGTGGGAGACACGATCTGAATGGTAAAGATGGAATCCAGTACAGCGCACAACGCTGTTTTAAAGAAGAAATGTCAATGCCCATAAACAAGACGGGCAACCAAGGGCTGAGCAGCGTTCCAGTAGCAGAGGATTTGGAGAGTGCAGTCAGACCTATCTGGCAGCAATGAGACAATCTTGCCTTTACACCAGGTGATGGACCTCTCTGGGTCCCATCCAGCCCGACCTCCAACAGAGAGCGCAGAGGAGGATGCAGGAGCCTTCACGGGGGGCACTGGAGAGGCCAACTCCATGTGCACAGCCCAGCACCACAGCGAGGGACCGGAGGAAATGGCCTTCTCCAGGGAACCAACCTCAGTGCTCGCAGGAGGGTGATGAAATGGAGCATCTGTATAACCTCCAGAGATCAGTTTTGAGGCCTCACTTCAGGAAATCTGGATCCAATTCCATGAATGTGCCGTATTGAGCGCGCTGAGATGGGGACAAGGTAGGAAGAAGTCTGTTGTTTTAGGGTGTATCTGCTCTGTGGAGAGCCCCATCTGACTTTCCTGGAACACTCTATTCCAAAAGATGAAGCCCACTCGTTGTATCCTCAAGAGGAACATTAAAATTTCTCAAATCCCATCTAAAAGAATTAAAGGCAATTCCGTACCTCGCATGCTCAGGGCTTTTAAAATCACCCCAATGGGTATTTGGCTGAATTTGGCTCCCTGAATCCATAAAAAAGCAGTGGCAAGGAACATGACATCTGCTGTTGGCATTAGTTACGTGCAGATGCTGCACTCTAGATCTAACCTTGTCCGAACCAGTGATTTTTAATGGGGACAAAACACTGGAATGAGAAAAATCATCCTGCACGCGAATGTTTCTACCCGTGATTCCGTCAAGCAGCCACGCTACCCCCAGAGCCTTGCCGAGGTGCCCGGTTCTCTTTTCCTATTGGCAATTAACATTTGAACTAGCTGCCAAAACAATCAGAAGATTGACTCATATTAATAAAGTGAAGATTAAAGAAAGGAAGAAAAAGGCACTGAACTCATTAAAATCTTCCCAGACCTGTCGTGAGTCTCTAGTGTTTGTCTTAATGGAACGAGGACAAAATGACCTTCAGCTTCCTTGGGTAATTGAGCAGGAACGGGTTAATACAGTCAGTTTTCAGGACGGATTTTCACTTCTGCAGATTGTATCTTTTACTAAAAAAGGCCTCTATGCACGGCCTTTTCACTCTGTATATTTCTGAGCTAAGGAGCTGGCACCCATCTATCAACACTGAAATTCTTTTCTCCGGGGACGTGGCTAGTCGGAGCGCGGGCTCGGGAGACCGGGCATCGCCCGCGTCTGACGCGGACCGGAGTGGAGGTACCAGCCGAGTGCCCTCACCCGCCAGGTTTGCTTGTAAATGGGGAGATTTGTCCAGATACGCCTGACATTACTGGCCAAATATTCATCACGTTGATTCGGCTTACGTCCCCCGTTGAGCTAAACGGGAATTTTGCCCACAAAAGAACCGAGAAGCTGGCACCCACCGGAGCGGGATAAGTCACACCCCAAGTAAGGACGTCTGGATTTCACCCTGAGGCCCAAACGGCCTTGAGTTTGGATTCATAAAAACTGTTGAAGTTAAGCCTGCCAGAAGTTCTGGGGCCAGCGCTCAGCTGGACTGTTAAACCGTGTGCCTCGAGTGACCTCCCTCCGACAGGCTGCCGGGGGGGCAAGCGGCGCGGGGGGGACCCTCCTGCAGCGCTTTCCCAACACGAGATGCAAACCACGCGTTGGGAAAACACACCCCGAGCCGCAGGAGCTGCCCAAGGCGTTGTGCCGGAGGACGGGCTGCTGGGCACATCCAGAGGGAATTTCCCCAGCTCCTCTTTAACAGTGAGTCGTCGTTTTCCAAACCCCTGAAAACACAGGTCGGTAACGAGCGCCTTGGGCAGGGCCTGGTTCAAAGCCTGACGGGATCTTCGTGTCACCGCACGTGCCGGCTCGCGGGAATTGGGGATGTTTTTCCGATGGAAGCACAGAATGCTTCTTACCTTTGGCTTCAGCCGATGCAAATTCCGTGACTGAAGAGCGACTAGGTCTGGTAGATCCGTAGGTAAGGCAGGTATCCAAGAAGTTCAGATTTTCCTATGCTATCAGCAGAAAAGCAAGAACGTTGGGGAAAAAAAACAAATAGAAATATATATGGTCAGGGCATTGTAATTCCAAGAATGATGTGGTGGGGTTTAGTGTGTAAAGAACCAGGGCAACGCCCTTCTTCCTAAAGACACGTAATTACAGCACAATTTTGGAGAGGCCTATTCCAGGGCTAGTGTTTCATTTCAGACAATCTTCCACTCCACCACCCCCGGCGAGGAGCAGAGAATCCTCTCTCTTCTAATGGCAGTACTTCTGCAACAAAGCAAAGAAATAATAGGAGCAAAAACACGCCCTCAAGAGCGCAGTGCTCACAGTCCTTCCCAAAGCCCGGACCGCTGCTTGGCTGAGGGCCTGCTGGCTTTGGTTGGGAAAGCACAAAGCTGGCAAACGCAAATCGACAGATTTTCCAATTATAAAACCTCCTCCCACTTACAAACCGTATCCCAGAGACCTGGACTGAGGATTGCCCCCTGGAGAAGTACCCTGGTCTGTTTTGCTGGTGTAAAGATGGTCAAACGCAGCAGGACTTGCATAAATTACACCTCACTCCTTTCCTCAGCCACGAACCGGGGCAACTGAACCTCCCCACCTCACGGGACACTCCAGGAGGACCACAATAAAGAACCTGAGGTCCTCACATCTTGACATACTAGGGCTTGCCACGCCTAAATAACAAAAAGACATTTTACAAACTCATCTAATGCCGTAGATGGTGTGGACGAGTTGTTGTAGTTCTGAGAGGAATGGTACTTAACTGAAGTTGGAAAGCGTAGCAGAGGACGTCTCAACTTGCACGGACAAAAGGTCCCGAGGCCGTGCTGTGACCCAGCGTGGCCCACGCCAGGGGAGAGCTTGCCTGGCTGTGCCACCCCAGAGGTGACCGGGCAGCGAAGTACCCAGAGAAAAATGATTTTATGTGGTTTTGGACTGCAGGCAGAAAAAACAAAGAGACTCCCTGGTAACGTGGAAAGAGAAGCCGGTCAGCGACACCGCAGCCTTACACAAAGAGTGAGATGTAGCCAAGGTTCCCCGTTGCCAGGAGGGCTGCCCAGCACCTCCGCTCATCTGACAGGCTGAAATGAGCCCTGTCCTCGTCACAGGGAGCAGAAACCCAGCTTGACAACATCGGCAGGTTGAGGACCTGGGAACATAATTGCTATTGATGTTGTGGGAGACAAGCGAGGAGGGGAAAGGCCTCCTGATGCTGGGCTGTGCACATCAGATAGGTTGCAGGCCCACCCAGTGGAGAAGCAGGAAACAGCAGGTTCCAGTCACCCCATTCCTTCGTTTCTGAAGATGGCAGGGTGTAACGTTAAGAGCAGACACTCCAAAGCATCTCCGTGAAGACACAGGCTGAAAGCTCGTCCAGGTAAATCAGCTGCTGTGGTGAAAAGATGCCCGTTCCTGTGCAAACCCTGAAGTCGTGGTACAGAGTCAGGGCATCGTTTTGGATGGAAGAGACTTTTCAGATCATCAAGTCCAACCATTAACCCGGCACTGCCAGGTCACCACTAACCCATGGCCCTCAGCACCACATCTCCCTGGTCTGGAAACCCCTCCAGGGATGGGGACTCCACCACTGCCCAGCCCTTCACAGCCCTTCCAGGAAGAAATTGTTCCTCATGTCCAACCTCAACCTCTCCTGGTGCAACTCATACAGAAACAAACGGAACTGCAGCCAGCAGCTGCCTCAGAGCAATGTAAGTGACCTGAAAAACAAAGTCACTGTCAAATCATCAACAAACTGGGACAAGAAATGGACAAACTGGGAAAGGCAACCTTTCACTTGTGTAGGACACGAAGCCGTTTCAAGATCGGGCATGGTAACAAAAGCGGTTTTAATAAAGCAACACCAGCATTCATTTGGGAATGCCTGAAGGTAACACGAGAATGTCAGGAGACAAGGCAGGGTGGAAGCAAGCAATGCTAACACTGCATCCAAAACTAGCTGAGAATCCTCATGGTCACAGACTGGGGAGAGCGTTCGGATTTAGCCAGTAAGAAGTCCCTCCTGAATATGAAAGGCAGATGTAGGAGTAACTACAGCACACAGTCTTGTCATTCTATGTGATGGCAAGATTAAATGCTCTGCAATGTAACCGAAATTAAAGCAAGATCTAGGACAAAACATTACAGAGCATCAATGGAATTGATTTTGGAGAGGCAATAAACACAGCCAATGGAATCACATCAATGTACCAAAATTTGGGATATCTAGTGCTACCAGTCTAGACGTATCATTGTATTTTTACAAAGCCCTCTATGAATTAAAACATTTGACCTTCCCCCCTCATCCACCTCCCTCCTGTCCCCAGGAGACCTGTTAGAACTTCCCTGCTAAACTCTCCACGCTGAGCTGGTGAACACACAACGCTCCCGAAGCTCACTGGTCAAACCTCACTGCTCCGGAATGCGCAGCATCCTCTGCTGCCAGAGCAGGGGCTTTGTGAACAGAAATACCCAAATAAATACTTTTTCACACAGTCCTTCCAAACCGCGCAGCTGTAGGGCCAGTGCTGCACGGAGACAAGCTCATTTTAGCGTTTTTGCTGGGCGCTTAGTTTGCTCGTGCAACCAAAAGGTGTGCTGAGCCTTTGAAATCACTCATTAGTGTACCGGAAAGGTGAAAACTTCCCTGCTGGAGAGGCACTCGCACACCAAGTCTTACCAGAAGGTGTTAATTTAGCAGCACGTCTGACCAGGACTCAGCTCCCGAAGCCTGCCAGCAGATCCTTCCACGGACACGGCAGATGAGCACCAGACCAAAACCTGGGGCAAACGCAGCACAGTGAGATCCCCAGACTAAGCTGCTCAAGAACTGGTCCTTATAAACCAGCACTTTGTTGCACTTCCAAGGCAGGGGGGGAATTCCTACCCACGTACACTACCTCCTCTCCCCAGGATGAACTCAAATGTCTCCATCCTTTCCTTGCTGATTTTAAGAATTCCCAAGTGTTGATGTGAAGAACAACCATGGTTGCTTCCCCACTTCTATGACTAACAGCACGGAGCAGATGACATTTCTCATGTAAGACCAAGTGTTTGGGGCTGAAGCAAGCACCAAAGCCACTAACCGAATACAGGCTGAAATAGGATTTTCCTTCAGCACTGAAGTTTCTATTTTAGTAACTGAACTCCCTTAAAAGAGATTAGGAAAAAAAAATAATAATCAAACACCTCTTTCAAAATTTAAGGAAAATTTAATCAATACGCCTTAAATTATTTTACAGTAACTACAATACTGACAAGCAACAAAATGGTGTTTTTCTTGGAAGTCCCGCAAAAGAGATTACTCTTAATCTACTCGAATGTGCACCATTAGGAAAGGAAACCCTAGTCGAAGTCCTCTTCAGAAATCCAAGTTAACATACAGCTAATTACTCAGCCAAATGTATTCGTATTTCAAGTGTGACAGAATTACAGATCCCTTTCACTTTTCAGCACATTTTCCAATTTGTAATTTAAGTACCTTAAATCCTGAAATACTAATCACATCAACTGAAGGAACAAACGAAGCCGAAGAGCTTACGCTTGTTAAAACGTAAGAAATGGCTCTAATTGCTTCTGTTCATTTCTGCACTTTGCTTTTGGTAAGAGGGGATAGGAAACAGGTTCCTTATTGCTGCAGATTTACGCAGAGTACCCCAAATCTACGGCATCTGCAGTGCTGTCAACTTTTTGGGGTAAAAATCTACCGATTTATAACTGCAACCCTTCACCCTCCCTCACTCCCCTAGGAAAAAAAAAAATATAATCCCCAGAACAAATAACAACAAAAAAATATAACCCTGAAATGAAAGTTACTTTTCTAAAGAGTGAGGAATGGGAAAGAAATTCCATTAACTTGATAAGCACGGACACTTATTAAAGCTATAGATGCCTCAGGTCAATTGGAAACAGTATTCAAAGTCCTAAAAAAGGTGAACACGAGACATTGGTTTTCCTTGTTGCAGACGATTCAAAACAGGTCGGCGTTTGGAGACTGCCACACCACACAGTCGTCTGCAGCTGTTCCTGGTCCAACTCAACGCTCCAAGTCGACGTTTGCAGTTTGGCCCGCTGGAGTCCAACGCTTTGGACAGTCTGTTCAAAACACAGAGATGAGAGCAAAGACTCCGTAGAGTAAAGCACAGGGGTAGGCTACTAGAAGTTGTTGTCCTTCCATTGCTAAGGCAGAAATGAAGATTTTGGAAGCAGAAAAGCTGCACCAGCCGATGATTCCAGCCGTGAAAATAATCCCCATCACTCCCCTGTCGAGGCAGAGATAAAAGAGAATCCATGTAAGACTTGTGTGTAGGTGCTTATCGGAGCCATAACTGGACCCCTCCCAACACCTTCTGCAGATTCTGAAATCTGTTTGAGCTTTTAGATTTGACATTCAATGCAATCGTTCCAGTAAAGACCTCAGAATGTTATCATTCAATTATGACAGCACAAAAAAACCCCCAATTAACTTTGTGCATATGAAACTTAAAAGCGGTGACTAAAGTAACTGTAGCAGGGTCTTTCTTTTCAGTCCTTAATTTCACCTAGCTATGAGTAATCACACTGCTCTTCTGTTTCTCAAATTTAAATTTGCATCTTAAATGATAATTACTTTTAGAATTTCCAGGTATTGAGATCTGTCAGATTCAAAAGCTCACTGAAAACAAACAATATTGTTATTTGATCCCATGTATTTAAGGCCTGTTAACTGACTTCCAGATAAAACCAGTATTTACCTTTCACCCAGTAAACAGCTGGAGACTGTTGATATTTATGTTTTTAAACTTACTACAGACTCCTGTCATATTCAACTTAGATACAGCTACGTCACTGAATAGGAACATTCCTTTTAATAACTTCCCCACCATCTCATAGGAGGGGAATCTCGCACCAAATGATAAGGTTTATGTACTTACTGCAACGAAAATACAATTGCAAAAGTGGAAAGTAGGATCATCGGAAGGAGACAGTATCCCAGGACGCTGGCAACGCAGCCAAAGGAGACACCCGTCATGCTCATCAAGTTCAGGAGACAAAACATCCCTAAGCACCCGATGGCACTGATTCCATACACGTAACCAAACTGAATTTTGCCGGCCTGAAAGTCAAGCAGAGGAACACGTTAGTCACCAGCACGAGGAACGACTCCGCAAACAACGGGGAAAGGGAAGAAGGTTTACAGAGTGTCTTCATTTTCCCCGTTGTCCTCCACCCCTAAAATTCCTACTCTGCTTTCCCACAACTGGAATTCCAGGACATCTGCCTATTCTAGACACCCAAGAGGCACATTTATCCGAACTCCACCTATCCTGAGGGACAGATTTTCATCTAATGGTTTTTCTTTGATCTGGGCTGCAAAAGCCTATGAATTCTTTAGGGTTTAATCAACTAACTTCTCATCTTTGCAGAAAAACTGTAGTTCAGGAACTTCTTGACAACTCCAGAGCTGAAGCCCCTTAATTTGTGCCACCCTGAGGAACACGGGAGTCACCGAGGTGCTGGTGATGGTGGGCGGCTTCGAGCTCTGGCTCCCACTGTTCATTTCCAACCCGAGTTTACTTACGACCCAGCTCTCCCTTTCCCCGGGCACGACACAACCCGATCCCACCTGATTTAATCTTTTTTGTGAGGCTAAGCTTGTTTTCTGACTGCAGTCAATGTATTTTTAAAAAAGCGCGCAGGACAAAGTGATAATTTCTCAGCAAAAGCACATTTGGAGCTATTACAAACGTGTCCATTCATTCTACTGGCCTAGTTTCCATAAATAAAAGTTACTTATAAAAGTAGGTTTAAAGCGCCCTTGGTACCAAACACAGCTTTCTAAGTGTCGCAGCAATGTGAAATTTTAGGCAAAAAATTAAATGCAGTACCCAGAGTCATTTAGAGAAAAAAAAATGATTAAAAACACTGAAGCTTTCCACAACAAGGAAGACTGTTTGCTGCTACTCTGTCGTTTCATAATTGTGCTTCAAAATTATTTAATTCTGCTCCAAAGCATCAATCTTATTTCAATTATAAAAAAACCCCACAACCCACCAGGCTTCAACAGCTGCTGAACTGTTAAGACACAAAGAATTCGAAAGCAGGCTTACTTTAGAAGTGTTTCTCCAGACTGACTCAATAACAAAAGTCATGCCTAAGGTGTTGGGGCTTCTGAAATCACTTTTTACACATGAATTTTGAGTTTCCTTGCCTCTTAAATATCAGTAAAGAACGATGAATAAAGAGTACGGAGTAAAGCAACACAACGAAACAAAAAGGAGAGACTCAAACATTAAACAGTAGGAGTTAAAAAATAAAAGAGACTCCTAAATGAAAGAAATTAAAAGATTGTTCAAATATTTAATGTGTCCATTGTTCCGATTCCTGATAAGACAGAAGGTAACAGAAATGCTGCAGGAAGGCAAGGTGTGCTTCTGAAAGTAAAACATCTCCACCTATAAAAACACCCCAACCAGGTATAATCTGAGAAGACGGGTCACCCCCATTCCTGTGGCAAAAGGGAGCCCTGCTCCTCAAAAGCAAAGCGTGAAAAGAAACATGAGTGACGTTGAAATAATCGCCACGCCAAAGCCAAGCACAAAGACTTGGATTGCAGCTCCGCTACGCAAAGGGACAGCCAACTCATTAATTCCAGCAGCGGTGAGCGAAGCCCCAGCTCCTGTTCCACAGAGCTACAAGCTCTTGGTCTGGATGTGCTTGTTTGGCCTCCACGCCAAGAAGTCACTGCCAACTAACCTACAGTGATTTTGCTTTTTTCCCCAGGGTTTCCAAGAATGCACAGAGTAACATGTTGCAATCAGTATCTTACCAGTAATAACGTGGCTCCAAAAGCCAGACAGAAGACCATTGGTCCGGCCAAATCCGTCTCGTTCATGATGCTGCCATCTGCCACTTTTAACGGGTGTAGCACCGTTAGTGTCTTCTGCCAGATGTGGTCAAAATTGATCCCCAATTCTACAAGTTACACAAAAACAATTACGTGCATTTATTTCATTGTTTCCCTTCCTGTCACCCCCAGTGGTTTCACTCTTAGCTTTCCCTGCCTCTCCACTTCTAAATCTCCTCCAGATACCACCCTGTGGGGACCAGAGAACTGAGTCATTCCCAGTTCCCCAGGCTGCTGCGTGCTGCCAGTGACTGGGGGCTCAAGGAGTTCTTATTCAGTTTCTCTGCACTTCGTTATCCTCAGTGGATTTCTTTTCCAGAAACCAGCCCGCTAAAAAACCCACCCCCCTCATTCAACACTCAGTGTCTCATGACAAGGACACTCACAGCTCCCCTCAGCCAGATGTCAAGTCTCCCTCCATCGTTTGGCCACAGCTGTGCACCAGAACCTCCCTACGAACGCAGTTACTATTTGCCCACCTCCAGCCCTGGGATGCATCCGGGTAAGCAAAGTAATTTTTGGAAGAAGAAAATAAAAACAAAAGGCACAGCAGGGTGGAAGGTATCACAAATAGGTGTCACGAATCTCTCTCTAACCAGTTAAGTTTCTTCAGCTGTTTGGTACTGGACAGTGAGAGGTGTAAGCTGGAAACTGAACCCATCAAGCCAGACTGTGACCGCACATCCGTCCCGGCATTCTGCACCAGCTCTGTTCCGCAGAGGAATCTCTGCAGCGGTCAGCAGTGCTCTTCAGCAATGAAAGATGTCAGTTCTAACCAAAGAATCAACTGAAACCAACGGCACTGATCTCTTTCACAAAAGGTGGGCGATTATAACTAATATTTGCAACAACAGAAATAGTGTTTTAGCCCCAAGAGCTGTACGAAGTCAGGTTACCCATTTAATTGATGGGGCCTTCCACGGGAAGCTGGTATGAAGTAATGAAGCACAAATTTCAAACTGCAGAAGTTCACAGAAGATCACGTATCTCATATAAAATCAACTGTGCACTCTCAGAAGTAGGGAGTACACACCCTGCTACTCAGTTTCTCCCCAGGTCAGGAGAGGTTCTGCATTTTGGCCATAAAGCGTAAGTTGTACCTTCTAACAGAGGAGGCTCGTCCTCAAAATTACTGCCGTAAAAAGACTGTGCTGAAGCTGGAGCGTACGTCTGTGTGGGCTGGTAGATCTGCCCCGTGTAGGGCTGCTGCTGCTGCATCATGTCTGGAGGGACAAATCCGCTTTGCTGCGAGTATTCATAGCCGCCATACTGCCTGCAAGGAATGACAGCACATTAAAATCAAATTCTGTATCTGTCCGTAAACAGCTCCCTGCAAACCAAAGCTTCTTTTCAAAGTCACAGCAAAGAATTCTTCTTTATTCTCTTTCAAAAAGCCCCTCTTAGGCGTACAGCCGCCTGCATCAATTCAGAGCCTTATAAACCACACACTGTTAAGCTAAACAAGACAATTCTTGCTATATACACTAGTATTGTTTTTTGGTTTTAAGTCAGAGGCCTGGAGAAATAAGCATTATCCATCAACTGGATTACTACTACAGGTTGTAGACTTTGAATGTCAGACTTACTCAACGTCTTTATTTAGTCAGTTGTACTATCACCCAATGACCCCCACCACAGGACGGGAAATGGGTTGAAATGGAGACAGATTTAATAAAATAAATTTCTAAACTACTCTTAACACTCATAAAAAGTACACAAGGTTCTACTCAGCCCGTGTAGGGGTGGTGAGCTGCGAGCTCCAAGCAGGGAACGCTGGATGTCAGGCACTGCCAGCACCACAGCTCCAGAGAAGACACAACAGTCACAGCACATGGGAGAGGAGGCCTCGGGAACAGGAGAATAATGAGACCTTCTGGGAATGGTGCCATCAGGAGAAGGGTCCCAGGAAAACTTTCTAATTTCTACTGAGTGTGATGGTTATGGTCTGGAACAGTTCTGCTGGCCAGCATGGGTCAGCTGCCCTGGCTTTTGCCCCTCCCAGCTTTAGCACCTGCCTAACTCAAAACTGCTGGAGACCCTGATTGTTATGGAGACCCACCCACCACGGCTGGCCACCAACAAAAACAAAGTGTCTTAGCTAGGTTCTCACTGCATCGGGTCCTGCAGTCTTCTCAGAGATGAAGCTCTCCTGAATGGAAAACTGATTCTGTGGTTCTAGCCCAGCGAGATGAGGACATTAAAATATTGTCCGTTAATTACTACTGACATCCCATTTGATGCCAGTGCTCATTTGCTATCTAGAATGTTGATTTGCAAACTCACTATTAGAGAATGAAGTTGTTCACACTATGATTTTTGTTCCCCTCCGTATTTAAAACATGAACCTAGTAAAAAAACCAAAGCTGGTTTCCTCTGCACTTCAGCACCACGTGTCAACATGATGACATAAGAAGTAACTAGGATAAGGACATTAAACACATTACGACATCCATCTACAGGTCAGTGACCAGTGAGAAAAAATGGGCAGTTTTTCAGTTTCTCTTTTGCATATTCTCAATTATTTACTAACAAACCCATTAATGAAGTCTTTGGAATGCTTTCCACTATAGATTTTGTATGTACAAAAATATACATTGCTATCTTTAAAAAGCAGCCGAAACAAAGCCGCCTCTGTACACAAGGAAACTCCCAAGTTACTTTTGCTACTAATCATTTCCAAGTCTGACTGCAGAGTTTTCAAAATATTTAACCATGGGAATACAAATACAAGGAAGGAAAACCCGGAACTCTTCTCCTTTCTTTCCTCGTGTTAGCAGAGGTCAGCCTCCTCGCAGCACAGTAATCCCTTTCAGGATGCATTGACCTGCTCCATGTATTGCAGGGATTACACCGGTCACGTAACCCACCAAAGCCCTCAGCCTGAGGCTGGACATTCACACAGGACTCCCAAAAGCTCCCCTGGCCTACACACAGTCCCCACGCTTCCTGCGAAAGCCTCAGAATCACCACTGATATTGCAGGCTCGTTTATGTGACACCGTAACTAATTCTTACTCTCCGAGTGAGTGACTGGAGAGGAACTTACAGAATGATATTTCTTTTTGCAAAGATGTGGGTTGGAAGGGACCTTAAAGATCATCTAGTTCGTACCTCCCTGCCATGGCAGGGACACCTCCCACTAGACCAGGTTGCCCAAAGCCCCGTCCAGCCTGGCCTTGAACACCTCCAGGGATGGACCATCCAAAACTTCTCTAAGCAACCTGTGCCAGGGTCTCACCACCCTCAGAGTGAAGATTCACAAAAGGGGTCCGAGTTTCAGATTATGCCACTTATCAAATATAAGCTGTGCTCTTCATAAAACCGAGCTGCGGGAACTCATTTACAGCAGCAGGATTTGGCCACAGTGCCAATTCTTTTTGGAATAAACAGACTACACCCAAAGCATCATAACTCAGGCCTGGTCGCTACAGAAGCGCTTCCGGATGGCTCTACACCAGACACACGTTCCACAAGCTCACAAGGCATGCACAAGTTACTTGCTGTACGGTCTTCCACTGTAATCGTAGGACTGCGCCTGGTCATCGATGCTGTAACTGGTCTGGAAGAAGTCTGTGTTGAAGCTGTCAAACCCAGACATCGCCGGCTACCTGCAAGAGAATAGCGGGGTCTGCTGGGGGCTCCAAGCCCACCCCAGGGGAGCGCTGGGGATACCCCGAGCAGCCCTACCTCCACACAGACCTTGCCATCCCTCTGGGCCTCCACAAAGGCCTTGCCCCTCCTCAGGGCATCCACACGGTCCTCGCCCTCCCTCAGAGCCTCCACGCAGGCCTTGTCCCTCCTCAGAGCCCCCACACAGGCCTTGTCCCTCCTCAGAGCCCCCACACAGGCCTTGCCCCCTCCTCAGAGCCTCCACACAGGCCTTGCCCCCTCCTCAGAGCCCCCACACAGGCCTTGCCCCCTCCTCAGAGCCCCCACACAGGCCTTGCCCCCTCCTCAGAGCCCCCACACAGGCCTTGCCCCCTCCTCAGAGCC